>CABEEJ010001698.1:120144-140863 GCA_901482245.1 Timema douglasi
CCCTCCCCCTCCCCCCTCCCAAACCCTACATCACTGTTATCCCCCTTCCACCCCCTTCTACCCCTAAAACCGGAAAACTGGCAGATCAATAGCGGAGACACAATGTTCCCTCGAGACGAGACTAGACTACATAGCTCACTCCTCAGTGATGCTGGTTGCCTGCTTGCACCTGGGAAAGGGGGAGGGGGATTATCTGCATGGTACACTTTATAACACACATTCCTCTCAGCTACTTATAATATGCTCAGATTTATCTGAAACTGGGAATAAAATTAACCTAATTCAGAGGTTTTTTTTTAGAAATTCAAAATTAATATCTACTGTCTTCCCTGATAGATTTTTTTTTCAAAACTTGAATTTTTACCTGCTTTGGTGATCGAATGGTCTAAGGCAGGGGCGGAAAAACTACGGCTCACTGGTGTGCTCAATTCGGCCCGGAGGATAAATAATTTAAATGTGTTGTCCTGTGAAGCAGGAACACAACACTGGTTTTTACTTTCTCGCTATTTTACAAGTAGATAAAGTATTATGATCATAAAAATATGAACTCTAGATTTTGATGAATCTCGACATTTCATGACCCCCCGAATTCGAAAAAGTGGGTTTTGAATTTCGGTCTGTCTGTCTGTACCTCGGACTAGAGTCTGAACTATTTTACCGATCGGATTAAAACGTGGTATTTAGGGTTTTCATAGGGTTGCCTCAAGTTTTTTTAAAATTGGATATCTAACCCTAAAACTAAGGGTAGTTTACTAAAGAGCCAAAAGAGAAACTGTCGATTTTCTCAAAATCGGCTAAACCAAGTTTAATTACATTTCATTTATAAACATTAATAAATATTATAAACAAAGGGCTACTCTCAATATTTTGGCAAAGTGACTTTAAGGGCTCCGGTCTGATGCATAAATTATCTTTTTTTACAATATCTCCTAAAATATTGGAGATATGAAATTACTTATCATTATAAATATGTAGGTCTATTTATAATAAAAATATTTTATTTGAAGCATATTTTTATAAAACCAATAGCTTTCAAGCTATACGCAAATATATATATATATTAATTTTTCGAACACAAAAGGTAAAGTATTGCGAACGTAAAAAAAACAAACATGAAATGTTGATTGATGTCGACGTCTCATGATCCCCCGAACCCTAAAAAGTGGTCTTTGCAATGCTGTCTGTCTGTGTGTCTGTTTAAACTTAAAATTAAAAGTATTTTAATAAAGGGCAAAAAGAGAAAAGTCGATTTTCTAAAAATTGGCTCTAATGATTTTGATAAAAATTCGTATCTAAGTGTTGATTAAGATTATAAATAATTTGACTATTTTCATTTTCCCATACATTGATATCTAGAATACTTTAAAGAAGTGGAAACTTCTGTATCTCCACAACTATTTTAGATACTAAATAACTTTTCATTGCAAAATTGTAGTACTATTAAAAATAAAAAACTTTCATATGAAATATATTTTTATAAAACCAACAGTTTCTGAGATATTGGCAAATATATTAATACAATTTTGTGAACTTTGGTTGTAAAGAAATACTACTTAAGCTTTAACGCAATAATTCTCCAATGCCATAGAGTAATTATATATAAGTAAGTATCTAAAAAGTTTATGTCATTTTTCCTTAAACCTCTTAGTAGAAATGTTTTTACAAAATTATCTATCTCCATATTATACTCAATAGTCAATATTTACATTTTTATTGGTCAAAATTTATGAATGGGGAATTTAATAGTAATGCGATGGTATGAAGATTTGCAACACCTAATAACATGTTGAAAATTTTAAATGGAATTTGAAATTATAATATGAGGTGTTGACCCTTGTGGACCCTATATTGATCCTCTTTTTTTTTGTCAAACATACAAATGAGGACATTGATTATTTAAAAATAAAATTATAATATTTTAAACCAACACTCAAAAAATATTGTACATAAATATAGTGCAATTTATGCTTGGGCTTACTAGTGTATATTATTTCGTTTCACATATATTACGAGTGTTGAGTAAATATCTACAATTTTAAACAATAGTGCGAGAGAGTCCGTGCGGAGTTCCATACCATTTATTTTTATAAAACCATGCCAAAAATCTTCATTTCCGAGCTCGGTAAACTCTGCCCAAATATATATGACATTGTTTGAATCCTACCAGTTCAGTGTCTGTATGGTATAAGGTGCTACTCTCGCAGTAGAGTAGACTGCCAATGAAGGGGAGAATTAGGTTCGAATCTCGGCCAGGTTTACTGAAAGTAGTTTTTCACAAAATTATTTTTCTATTCCCCTCCACGCAAATGCGGGTACCCTTAATCTAAATATAACCTTCCTATTTCATAACCCATTAGCGTAATTAGTACATAGGCATATAACCCGAATGAGTAGTAAGACGAGGTGCTAAACAAATCCAAACTTGGTAAAATGGCCAAAAATATATGGCGATATTCGCATCCTAATATTCACGCGAACAAGTGTTTTCGACCATGAAACTTAGGAAAAGTGGGGTTAGAATCCGACTTACTGATGAGCGTCTGTCTTGTCTCTGGAGACTCACCTCCACACAGTTTTCCTCATCTCACACCGTGTCATAGAAACCTCCTAAACGAACGTGAAAACATTCTAAGTCACAGAAGTATTTATAACTGTTTTACATTTTCAATGTATTTAAACTTATTCATGTCAGTCAGTTTATTGTGCGTTTACCATTTTTTTTAAATTAATTAATACAACTCTTTGACCCATCAAAGTTTTCTTATTTTTCATTTGGCCCTCCTGTAAGTAAGTTTCCACATCCCTGGTCTAAGACGTCACTCTCGCAATAGATTGGACTGCTGATAACGTGGAAATCGTGGTTCGAATCCAGATCTGAGAGTATTTTCTCCCCCTAAATGATGTTTCACTCTCTTTCCTCGCAGCCTTCCTCATCCCTAACACATTAACCTAATGAATATATAAGCGTATAAGCCGAACGGGTAGTAAGACGCGGGGATAGAAATAAATCTTTTAAAATCGTTGGGTTTTGTACACCTCATCTAAGCATTGGTTTTAGTTGTATGCGTATTCATTAATTAGGCTAATAGTATAGAAAAATAGGAAAATAGAGTTTTAAAATTAATATACCTGCATTTGTGAGGAGGGAGAATGAAAATCAATTTAGGAAAAACTACCCTCAGTACAGCCAACTGGGATTCAAAACACGATATCACCATCATTATATTTCGGGTCATTTGCTAATGTACTAATTACACTTATGTGTTAAGTGTACTCACATTTACGCGGAGGGAGTGGGAGAAAAAATGTAGAGAAAAATGCCCTCATTGGACCCGACGGGAACCTTAACCCCGATCTCCTCATCTGCATTCAATTCCATTGCTAAAGCTATGCCTTAGGACAGGTTTCAGCAAATTGTCGATCTCGCGGTCTATTTTCAGTCGATCGCGTAAGAAAACTACATCATTATTAAAAGTGGATATTTTTACCTTCTTAACTCACAAATGTATCAAGTACTCTATAATAATATTTGAGTGAGACCAAAATAACCTTGAGCTGCAATAATTAGTAATTTTATAAGAAAATTAAACGGCCAATTATTAAAATATACTTTTTATTTATTCTATTTTTCTATTCAGGTGGGGGACATTGGATTTTTTTTTAGAAAAGGTTAAATCTAATGAACAAAAACAATATTTAAGTCAATAGAGAAGATGGAGTTTTGGGATCTATTAAAAAATGCTTATTGTGTACGATGGAGGACTGAATTTGAGAGTTAAAAACCCCTAGTAAACTTAGTAATAAAATTATTACTACTTGGTGCTCTATCTTACGACAGGTCGATTCCTTTTATTCAGTGACAATAATGGGTCCTGTCCTCTGCCTCCTCCTTTGGCTCCCAGAATTCCCTTCTTTCCTTCACGTCATCCAATATTTGGGTCCTAATAATAGAGACAATTAGCATAAGTAGAGTGGGGAATCGAGGGATGATCGTGGGACTTTTAATAAGAGCATAAGTCTATTGGCGCCTAAAAGATTGCCAAACCTGCTTCAAAGTTAGACCATTCAACCAGCAAAGTGGGTTCGGGTCAAGTGGAATTACAACGATTGCCACAACACTCCTTGTACTTATTTTGAAGAAAAGAAGTAAAAAAACACTTTTCCACGTATTTATAGAAGTAAATCATTTTGACCCTAGTATTAAAAAAACCCTGAGGCTCCATAACATGATATAAGCTGAAAAAATAACTTATAAATGATAATAAAAAAAACGACAAAGTAAAGGACCAGTGACAGAAATACACAAGCTAAAGACAATACATTTTTTTTCTTCCAAGACAGATGAGATTGAGTCCATATCGGTCGTTACCTCTCTCTACGATTTGTCAGCGAGAAACAAGAGCGTAAAGATGATCTCAGCGATATCTTCTCCCTACCTCCCTCCCTTCTTCGTCATATGCTTTTTTTTATCTTTCTCTCGATACCACACAAAACCTTATCCCATATATTCTTTCCTTTTTGCCAGTTTTTTATTATTATTTCGTCACCGTAAGGTTGGTAGACCCTGGGCCTGGGTACATCATTAGTGTGGGCCTTGTGTTTGACTGTCGATATCTCGTGTTCCCCTTATATAGTGTATAACCGTACCTGCTCACGTTTCAACTAAGGGGGAGAGGTGGGTGTGTGTTAAGAGAAGAGGGGGGGTGGCACACACCTAAGGTGGTGTCGTTTCTTTACCCTATTCTCCCTACCCTCAACCTTTTCGGTAAAATTGATAACGTTGGGTAAGAGATTCGATACAAAAAATGTCTAGAACGATGAGTTCTAATAATGTGTGTTTTTTTCTCTCTCTCGTGTTTTCTTGTTAGTACCGACTTGGTTTCTTAAGGACTTTTTTTCTCCTTGTTTATAGTTTTTGTTACCTTCTCTTGACTACTCGGAGAGAAAGTATTGTGATCGTCAAAAAATTCCAGCTCGATATTTTAATAACTGTGGACGTTTTCTGACCCCCTGAAACCTAAAAAAGTTGTTTACGCAATGACGTCTGTCTGTCTGTGCCTCGGGATAGAGCTGAAACTATTTTACCGATTGGGCTTAAATTTGGTATCTGGGGATTTAATATGGTCCCCAATAGGGGGTTTTGGAATTATATTTCTAACTATAAATTTAAGGGAAGTATAGTGAAGGGAAAAAAGAGAAAAAACTATTTTCTCTAAATTCACCCTAGCGATTTTGATTAAATTTTATATCTAGACACCATTTATCGTTATTAACAGAATAGAAATTCTCGTTTTCTCATTAAAATGATCTTGAGGATACTTTACATTAGGGGGATTTTCCAAATTTCCACATTCCTCTACACCTATTTGAGATACGAACACACTTTTCATTTTAAACTGTAGTATTATTAAAGATAAAAATCTTTTATTTGAAATATATTTTTATGAAACAAATAATTTCTTAATTATAAGCTTGTATAAATACTTTTTAATTCAGATCTTTAAAAATGAATTTGATTGTTATATTCCTTGGTGGACAAAAATGTTTCTCTTTTATCAATATTTATGTAACAGTGTTCCTAGTTCCTAATGCCATAGAGTAAGTAAGAGTGTGTATTATTTAGTCTATGATCTTTGGTGTAGTGTTTCTACAACAATTTATAGACCTCTTATTTCGTTTCAAAAGTCTTAAGATTTTTTAGTGGATGTATTTTTTAAGGTAAAAGCGAGAGAAAGTCTGTTCAGTGCACCGTACCAACTATTTAGTTAATTGTGTGTCACGAATATGTTTTAGGGTTGAATTTTTCTGCTGAAACTTTTTCAAGGTGGCCGCATGGTCTAAGGCATCACTCTCGTGATAGAATAGACTGGAAATGACTGGCATATCGGGGTTAAAATCCTGGTTGGGGAGATTATATTTTAATGGTAGTTTATTGATACGTTTTGTTTGTTTTTTAATTTGATTATTTAAAAATAGCTTTAGCGATTTGGTTCAAAATAGGTGTTTATTAAGTTTTCTTTACCTTTTAAATAATTACAAATATTTGTTTTTCTAATAAAAATTATCTAGTAGTAGTTATCTGATAACAAATATTTATAAAATTTAATTATTTTTGAAAGTAGTCTTCACGATTTTTTTCCAAATTGATACCATTGACTTTTTTTTACATGATCATTAATAATATATGTTTGTTTTTATAAAATTAATTAACTTAGGGCAGTTTAATATTTCAAATAATAGAAAATTTAAAATATTTCGAAATTGACCTCGAAGATTGAGTTCAAAATGGGGAATAGTTTTTCACGACAAATAAGAACAGGTTTTTATTTTTTTAAATTAAAAATAATTCAAAGTAAGTTTAATTTTTTTATCTCTTGAAAATATCAAAACAATTTGGTTTTATATTATATTATATATGTATATATTTTAGGGGGCTGATTATTTGACTCCCCAAAAAAGATTTATTATTTTTTGAGTAGGCACCCTGCCATTGTGTTCTTATTCATGAGTAAATAATACATTTTCTTAAATATAAGTTTTAGGGGTTGCTACCAGGCTTTGAAATTTGAAAAATTATTTTTAAAAAGAGCATAAATTAGTTCTATATGTATATTTATTGGATACATACTGTATAAAATGTATTTATTTTTGTTTATTGGTATGTTTAACAAATATATATGAATAAAATAACATGATCAAACATTGTTTAAAATAAATATTAATATTAGTATAACAAAGTAAATCTTCTCATTTCTTCTCATTTCATGGCATTTATATCTGGATTGTTTCACCAATAATAACGTATTGTTTTTGTTGCTCATTTGTGTTATGTAGTTTGTTATGTTCCTCAATCATTGCTACGCCTCTTTCTGCAATATCGTTAACAACCTTAGTTGAGTGGGCAATTTCTCTACTTGTCTTACAATCCTCCTTTTCTTCCCAAATTTATACTTTCTTCCGTAGAAACTCTTGTTATACTGAACAATCTTAGAGGGTTGTAAAATAAAAAATATTCTATATGTTTCTTATTAACAAGATCTGGGTCAATACATATGTATATGATTCAGTGGAGACTCCATTCCTTCATTGTTCAAGGCGTCCAACATCTTCCGCTTTGTCAAAGTTGAAACGTCTTTGTTAAATAAAAAGCGAACGCAACCATCTCCTCTGATAGGTGGCCAATAAACTTCTTCGTGGAGACTATTGACAACGCTTGATTTACTTTTTTTTTTAAGGAGCTACAGAGATTTTCTAGGCGCAAAAATCTCCGAGGCTGCTTTTACTTTAAAAATGAAAATGTCACAAATTCCCTTCTCTTCTCTCTTTGTCAGCTTGAAATGATCTATGAATAAATACATCTTAAATTAATAAATTGCTTTTGCCTACTTATATTCCTAGAATGATGAAGTCCATCAGGTGTTCTGAAAGATATCCCATTTTCAGGGACACCTTCTAGGAGTATAATAGTAAGGTAATAATTACTTGTAGTCATCTCGAGGTTGGAACTTTTCAAGTTACTCCTAAGAAAAATAAATCATGTAGTGATAATATTTTTGACTTCATTTAGGGTTGAAGCTTCAAAAGCGACAGTTTTAAACTCAGTACATCCAATAATGTTTCAGGTGTTTTAAAGTCTTTTGAACAATAACATCTAGCATGATCTCCATGATATGAGAACGACAGGTCAACCATATCATTTATTTGTCCATATTTTGTTACAAAAGAATACATGCCCTGTTCCTTGGTCTAGTATTTACTGCTATATTGTCGAAGCTCATACATTTTAATTTCAGAAACATCTAAAGCTGCTGACTCTTTTGTTGTAGAGACAAGTTTTGGAACAGTGAAAAGTTGACTAACCCTATTACCTGACACAACAGTTAGAAAGTGATGCACGTTTTCATGTCTGGTTTGTATCTTCTATATTTCTACATCCCAGTAAATAGTGACTTCTGGCGTAAATACTCTCTTCAAAGACTTCACAATCTTCTGTCAACACATTTTACACTAACTATGAATAAACAAATTATTAACATTGTATTGTGAAGTCGTCAGTAAGACAGCTGCTTTTCTATCGCTTAATTTTGAATCATAAAAACTAAAAGCCAAATCATCTTCAAGAAGTTTCTTCCTATCAAGTGTTTTCAAAGGTGATTCAGAGGTTGAGAGACCTTGATCAGCACAAACACATTTATCAGATAAATCGATCTCCTCTTCACCAGAAGAAGAAGACAATGGAATTGGGAGTTCACTCATTGATTTATTTAATAATCTCCTTCTCTTTCTTGCGCCTGCATTCTCTCTACAAATCTTGCCAAGACGTTCTTTTTCTCGTTGAGCAAGAATACATGTTCTGCCTTCCTGAATATGAATAATTCTTAGAACATCAGCATGGGCGTTGCCAAAAAGATTTTCCGGTTTATTCTTCTCCTTGTTTTAACTCTGCTGAACGTTTAGCTTTACTTTATAAGTGTGTACCTTCACTTGCATGCACCTTAATGTTGTATCAAACACACAACATAGCTTAAACACAAGTCACTTGACTACTTAAACATAACATCATAGACTCGTTTACATATAAATAGAAACTCAAACCTACAAACTCAACAATTATATAGCTTGAGTGCGATGTTATGAGAGTGCGGCATGTAGCATTGGGTCTACAATACAAACAACCAATGCTGTATGTAAAGGGAGGGAGGAAAGGGAATAAGAGGGCTTAAGGGAGTAGGGGTGGAACTTCGAGTAGTCCTCGGTAGAGGAAATTATGGTGTGATAGTAGTAAACAATTCGTGGCTCAGGCTTTAAAAATATCTTTTAGATGGATCACCTCAAGTTAGAATAACAAATTTTTACAAAACTTTGATATGCTGTAGTGACCTCTAAAATTCAATTAATTCTGATAAAATTTCAACTATACTATTTTTTCCACAAGGAGAACAAAATAGCAGGGTTCATCAATGGTATTTTAAAAGTTGAATTTTAGGCAGCACCCTTATATATATATATATATAGTGTTTATTGTGATTATTTTAATGAGGAATACTTAATTAATACTGGTTTACTTATTTTTGAATATATTCTTCCAGTCTATGATACACAAAATGAGAAAAATTGTGCGATTGTGCAGTAGCATTTATTTTTGTTAGTTACCCATTTTTGCCTGTTTGTTTTTTCAGACATATACACATTACCTGTGTTTTCCATGTTCTCCCTATTTTACAGGTGACTGGAAAATCTACTTAGATGTATGTTACATGACCAGCAAATCGGATGAAAATCTTTATTTATTTAACGACGTCGCCTACCTGTGACGTCATGGTAAGTAAAGATAGGATTTCCCTTTTCATGTATTTACATTCTATTTGGCGAGTTTTAATGATATAGCATTGAAACAAAAACCATAAATTATTTAAATATTCCTAAAAAAATTCATACATTATCACTACATAATTTTTCTGTTATTTAACAAATATTTTTGTAAACAAATATATTTTTTAATCTTCTACAGCCCAGGATATTCGGTTTACTCAAGGGAATGTACAGTAGGAATCTTCCTGCCAAGATGTAAATTAAAATAGTACGTTGAAGTATGTCTAACTAGAATAGTAAAAAAGGAAAAGTTAATTTTGAAATGCAAATCAATGCTGTCCAGGGGCAAATAATAGAGTGTGTATACTTGTCAGAGGAAGAGGTGAAGTGTTATCATCATATGGATATGATACTTCGCAGGGGTGAACTACTTTTTATTCTTTCATTTCTTTAAATTTCGTACATTGGCGTCTAAGTGTGATAGTGCCTAAGTGCGTCGAGTTAAGATGCAGCCAAATTCGCAAAATAGCTCTGAAACAGAAGGAAATGTCGTTAAGGCTCTAGTAATTATTGTTTAGGAAATATATGACAATAAAAAAAAACATCCTGTTGTTGGAATTTAGTCAAAACGGTTGAGTTTCGTAAACTTCTTCTTTACCTACAAATCATTAAGTTTTACTCTCGTAGTAGAATAAATGTACAACCCCCAATCTACCTTGTTCAGTAATCGCATCGTTAAAAGCTACTAGTCATAGGTGAACGCGATAAAAATAACATTTTAACAACTTTTCATCACACATTATGACCATTTTGTAAAATCTCTTTCACATAAGATCAATATTTACATTATTTATCAACCGTACCTGTCCTTCATTTTCTTTAAATTAATATCTTGCGTGGCAATTTAAAAAAAAGTTTCAGCTGTTTCAGAAGAATTTGCTGATGACCCTGTACATTTTTTTTTTGTAATGTAAATATTGTCTAAGAATATTGTCAACTGTCAGCAACAACAACATTTACTTCTAAAACAATAACAGTACATTCTATACAACACCCACAATATGTTAAACTATTCAGTACCGAGTAACTATATTATTGCACGTAATAAAACTATTATTATTGCGACCCAATTGCTGTTGATTATTCGTGGACTAGACCGTTAAGGGGTAATAGACCCCCTCCTGGGGATTAAATACGACAGTCCTTTGTCTAGTGGTAAGCTCGGGTGCTCAGAAGCTTTGAAGCTCGATGTCGTTACGCTTTAGGTGGCCAGCCTTCATGTTTACTGACTTAGAGAATAGAGTCACTACCCAGTAGTACAGTTAATTGTTACGTAGGATCCGAGTAAGAAAGCCAACTTGCCAAGAACAAACCTTTCGGATATCGACCCAGGTCCTGCTTACTCTAGTAGGTCTCACTTCTAACCTTGCTCTTATTTAAGATATTACTATTTTCGCAATGTTTATACTTTTTTTTAAATATTCTATCCAGTAGTTGTTTCAAGAAACCTTTAAAAAATAGTTTCGGTTCACTTTTCTCAATCACTCCTTACCCATCGTCTAGTGATCATCCATACAAGAAGAACCTCCAAGACTAGGCAAGTAGATTTGAGGATTAAGAATGGTTGCTTGATTCTGATTGACTGCCGGCCAAGATAGTCGGTTATTGGGGAGAAGAGGTCACTACGGCCGTTTTACATTGCCACGAGGGTCGGTTATTGGGGGGAAGAGGTCACTACGGTCATTATACATTGCCACAAGAGTCGTTTATTGGGAAGAAGAGGTCACTACGGGAGATTATTCATTCCACGAGGGTCGGTTATTGGAGAGAAGTGTTCACTACGGTAATTAAACATTGCCACAAGGGTCGGCTATTGGAGAGAAGCGATCACTACGGTCATTATACATTGCCACGAGGGTCGGTTATTGGAGAGAAGAGGTCACTACGGTCATTATACATTGCCACGAGAGTCGGTTATTGGGAAGAAGAGGTCACTACGGTCATTATTTATTGACACGAGGGTCGGTTATTGGAGAGAAGTGTTCACTACGGTAATTAAACATTGCCATGAGGGTCAGTTATTGGAGGGAAGCGTTCAGTACGGTCATTATTTATTGACACGAGGGTCGGTTATTGGAGAGAAGTGTTCACTACGGTCATTATACATTGCCACGAGGGTCGGTTATTGGAGATAAGCGTTCACTAGGTCATTATGCATTGCCACGAGGTTCGGTTATTGGGAAGAAGAGGTCACTACGGACATTATTTATTGACACGAGGGTCGGTTATTGGAGAGAAGTGTTCACTACGGTAATTAAACATTGACATGAGGGTCGGTTATTGGAGGGAAGCGTTCAGAACGGTCATAATAAATTGCCACGAGAGTCGTTTATTGGGAAGAAGAGGTCACTACGGACATTATTCATTCCACGAGGGTCGGTTATTGGAGAGAAGTGGTCACTACGGTAATTAAACATTGCCACAAGGGTCGGTTATTGGAGAGAAGAGGTCACTACATTGTTATGCATTGTCACGAGGGTCGGTTATTGGAGAAAAGTGGTCACTACGGTAATTAAACATTGCCACAAAGGTCGGATATTGGAGAGAAGCGTTCACTACGGTAATTATACATTGCCACGAGGGTCGGTTATTGGAGAGAAGAGGTCACTACGGTCATTATACATTGCCACGAGAGTCGGTTATTGGGAAGAAGAGGTCACTACGGTCATTATTTATTGACACGAGGGTCGGTTATTGAAGAGAAGTATTCACTACGGTAATTAAACATTGCCACGAGGGTCGGTTATTGGAGATAAGCGTTCACTAGGTCAGTATGCATTGCCACAAGGGTCGGTTATTGGAGGGAAGAGGTCACTACGTCGTTATGCATTGCCACGAGGTGTACCGTTCAACACCTCCAATTATAACCGCTATAGGCCACAATAGCCGGGAAGAGGGTGGTCGGAATCTATAAGGAATTTAATAAGACAAAAATAGCAACATTTGAAAGTTTAAGAAAAAATTGAATTATTTATTCAAGGTAAAACAGAGGTAGATAAGTAAATAAATAAATAATACATGGCCTCACAATGCAAACCAAAGTGTGTTGAAAAACAGATGAATATGGCAGAGACTGCGCTTGCGCAGTACATTTGAGGATATATTTCACAATATACAAGTAATAGTAGTCCTTGAAGAATACCATGTTTGAAACAAAAGAGTTATTTAATTATGTATTATATGAATTAGTCTGGAAGAAACCCATTAATAAATAAAAACCGTTAATGTAATAATAAAAAGCTTAAAGAGCTCCTCTACTTGTTTAAAAAAGCGGCTGAATCACTCTTGTGCCTTCGGATTAAACAAACAGATTAAATCATTAGACTTTTGAAACCTTACTATATTAATAAAGAGCTTGAAACATAAAAGTATAAGGTATTTCCATTATTGGAATATTAAATAGCTTAAATTCCTACTAAACAAATAGGATTAACCATTAACCCTTTGAAACCTTACTATAACAATGGGATTAAAGAGCTCCTCTAAACGGTTAACAAAGCGCCTGAATCTTCCTTGAGAATTCCAAATATATCAATAAATTTTAAGATTAAATTTAATTTAAATATAAATTCTGATCAAGTTAAATTACACAAGGGTTTGACTTCCTGACATAACTCAAACTTCTGTGGGACGATTACTTCCACCACCTTAGAAGTAATCGAGAAGATTTCAACTTGTTAATATTTAACATTATGACAGAAAAAAAAGCTATATTACATTTGAAAACTGGTAATTTATAACTAAACGAATTGGTGTTGTTAAAGTTATAACTTATAAACCTATAAAAATAAATTACATTTATCATTTCTTCAAACAAAACACGTCTACAAAATTTTATCTAGAAAATAAAAATTATAAAACTTTAAAGTTTATTTAATTGTTGGTAACCACAAGTGAAATAAAATTTATATTTAAACTGAATATTCAAAGCAAGAAAAAGAATCAAAAAGGGGCTACCTAATAATAAGTCTAAATTTTACAAAGATACTAGCACCCAAGAGGAAAAGGGAAACATTAAATGGTCCATAAAACATTTTTACTTTTCAAAATAAATATTCTAATTAGAAATTACTGACGCCTACACTGATAGATTTTAATCACATAATTAACTAGGTGTTCAAACACCCAAACCCCTTATAGATCGATTATATTATAATATTTAATAAAATATAAAGTGTTTATATTTTGACATCCTGGAGCGATTATGTCCAAGTACAGACCAGTACCTCTCGTGGTTGTGTCGTGATTAATATTCAACAATGTTAGCTGAGCATCATCTTTATATAGGTCTAGTTGATTGATATATTGATTCATATTAAAAGTATAACGCCACGTTGCGAACACGTGCTAGCAGCATTGTTCTCTTGTTAATAACCGTCATCATCTTGACACGTCACCTAGACACGTAGACCGGAACTCTGGTGAGTTGGCAGTTAATATCGCGTGAGGTTCGTCTGTCGACCGGCTGGGCCAATCAGCGTAAGCCTGGATCACCTCATACCGATGTGTCGTTTTCCAAGGAGTGTCAGTTTTCTAGTTGAATTATTTAATGTGCACCAGTCGTGCGATGGTTGTTGGCCGAGACTATAGGGTGAGTAAAGCACACATTTTAGACATTGTAAGGTGTTGTAAATGTTTAATATTGCAGGATATATATATGTATCGCTTTTATTCGGTGCAGGTAGTATTATTGTAAATTAACTAACATTTCTTATGTTACAGAGGGTCGGTTATTGGAGAGAAGAGTGCTAATATTGGGTAGATATACTGATAATGTTTTTTTAAAGTGGTTTTCCAATCTCACTTAACACAACATTTTGGTTATTTAATGTACTCATATTTAATGTGAGTACACTTCCTCTAAACTCAACCTTCCTCATTCCTACCACATGAATGAATAAAGTACATAAGCTTGTAACCCGGACGGGCAGTAAGACGTGGTGCGCGTGCAGAGATGCACACAAAGTAAAAGATTTTCTTCCCGTTAAATGGAATCGCAATAGTCTGTCAGATGTGGACGTTGAAAAGGTACTTCTCGGAACATCCTGTCTGGTGATGGATCATTACTCCTGGCTCTGAGGATGGAAGTTTGGCAACCCCGCCACCGGGGGGAGATCGATGTGGGGGTATCCTCTGTATTGACAAGGAAGATGGTTGAGGGCAATGTAGGGGGCGGAGGGAGAATCTCTCTTTCTCTCTCTATTCAGAGGTCCGGAGGAGACACCACTGTGTTTGCTCTCCCATTACTGGATGAGACCCTCCTGGAGGAACGGTTCTTTCCAGGAGGTGGACGCTCGAAAGGGAGCTTCCCGATGCCGGGAAGAAGGACACGTTATTTCCTGGACATGAGGAGAAAGATGCTTCAAGGTCTTTTGTTTTTTATCCTGCTTCAAGAATAAGTTTCTCTCTCTCGCTTTTTCTGAAGTGAGGCTGTTTTCATTTCCTCTTCGACAAGGACTAGAGCATTTGATGTTTATTTTTTCTGTGGTTCACACTGATGTCGATTACCTCCTTTCTCTCTCTCTCTTTTCTTCCGAACCCTCTTTCCCCTATGTTCGACGACTATACACGATGATTCAGTGGTAACACCTCAAACTCAGTACCTTATGATTATACATATGAGATAGGGTGAGAGTAGATTAGTTTAATTCCAATACGTCCCCGTCCTTTCATATTGACTGGGGTCACGTGGTCACCCCTCTCTCACTTCCTTCTCATCGCAGCTTGGTCATCACTTCCTGACTCCTAAGTGCAGATACTTGAGCTTTGTGTTTCACTCTTAACTTGCATTGGACGCACTGGAGTGTTTCCTCCTTCAGTTCCCACAGGACTCATCCACTCTCAACTTGTATCGAAGGTTCTGTCCTTCCCATTACCCTCCCTAAGAACTCATTGACTCTCAACTTGTATCGGGCGTATTCTAGTGTCCACCTTACCCCCTCATTTCCCGCAGGACTCATCCTCACTGTAGGAGCAAAGGTGTGTGTCCACAACATCCTGCTATTTATTTTAGCCCCCAGTTTATAGAGAAAGAAAAAATAGTTTAATTGTCTCATTGAGAGTGTTTTCTTTCTTTCTTTATCTTCCTACTTAGAGTTTTAAGGAGACCATGAGATGAGATTGTCGATGCTCTAAGGGTGACGCCTACCGAAGTGCCAAGACGCGTTGTAAACGTCCAAACTGTGGCTCACGCCGAAACAGAGGTGAAAGGTATCAACATGTTCTTGTAGGATTATATACCCTACTTTACATTTTATAATGTAAGAAATACACAATGAAAAAGTTAGTTTATCTCTTAAGGATGTTTCAAGCTAAATATTGCAGTTCTGAGATCAAAGTAAACTTTTAGAAACGTGGGTTTAGCCTTTCTCTAACAAATAAAGTCAATTTTTAACAGGATCACATTAAAGCATTCTAAGATAGTTTAGGATTATATTAGTGGTTTTGAACAATAGACCTCGCTCCCTCCACGTTATTTCATTACTACAGTCTTACTAGTAGTTCTGTGAACAGTAGACCTCACTCCCTCCATGTTATTATTGTTATTACAATCATACTAGTAACAGTCTTACTAGTAGTTCTGTGAACAGTAGACCTCACTCCCTCCATGTTATTATTGTTATTACAGTCTTACTAGTAGTTCTGTGAGCAGTAGACCTCACTCACTCCATTTTATTATCGTTATTACAGTCTTACTATTAGTTTTGTGAACAATAGATCTCGCTCCCTCCACGTTCTTTCATTACTACAGTCTTACTAGTAGTTCTGTGAACAGTAGACCTCACTCCCTCCATGTTATTATTGTTATTACAATCATACTAGTAGTTCTGTGAAAGTAGACCTCACTCCCTCCATGTTATTATTGTTATTACAGTCTTACTAGTAGTTCTGTGAACAGTAGACCTCACTCCCTCCATGTTATTATTGTCATTACAGTCTTACTAGTAGTTCTGTGAGCAGTAGACCTCACTCACTCCTTTCATGTTCTTACCGTACTATGGTCTTAACATTTCTCTTTTTTATTGCAAGTTGATATTTTTCCCTGGTGATAAAAGTTTGACCAAAAACAAACTAATAACTATATTAAATAGTACATTAGCAACACACGTCGCTTGGTTTATGAATCCAGTCTCTCAATATGTGTCAAAATTTAAAATAATACGGCCGATATATTTAATCGATAGCTAAGAATTTCAAATTAAAACCACTTTTGGTGAACCATTTATTAAACGAGAAACAATTAGCAGCTGACGTTTTAAATGGATAACCAGATTGAATAAACATATGTTACTCAGCGAAGGTTCAAAGAATGCATCTGCCGAACTACGTTAAAATTGTTCCACAAATTTTACATTCATAGCAGGACAAATATACGAAATTCCAAAGAGTCGAGTTAAAACACGACCTTACTATGCTTGATCAATATGCTTTAATTAGTGCATAAGGGTTCCCAGTAAAAAGATGTTTCTATACACCAATCTGTGTTAGATTAATCAATTAAGCCCTTATTGACAATATAAGTTAATTCACTTCCTTGAAAAGTGTTTAAGAAACAAACAATATAACTTCTAGCTGCATGATGTTAATGTTTTGACTTCCTTTATGAGACTATACTGTGGATATTTAAATAATGCTGCTTTCATTTATAAAATTTACAATATTACAGAAAGTAAACTCATTATATAACATAATAATTAATTTATATAAGGATGTATTTATATATAATAAATTTAAACCTTTTAATTTATTTATTTTTGCCTCCTACAAACTTGAAGGAAAATCATCCATAGATTATAGTTTTATTTTAGAGTTGAATTTTTCTAAATAATTTATATTTATTTTTCAAATTATATTTGACACAATCATACATACATAATTCACACAAACCCGAACAATTTCCTTTTCCAAATAAAGGAATATCTAGCTCACCCCATATCAACAACATAACTTATATATTTTGTGTGCATTTCGCAGAATTCAATTTGTCAGTGTAACGCTTATAAGGCTCAGGAAACGTATAGTGTAAAGAAAATATAGACTACTTGTTTTTGGAAGGAAAAGGCTTATTTTTTAATGTTAAACCTACAGTTTTTTCAAAGAAAAAAATTGTAACAAAAGGAGCTTTATCTAAATGAATTTGGTTAACTTTGTCTAGTAATTGAAGTTGTTGGTGGATGGGGCCTGTGGCTGCGAAGAATCCCTAGGGATACTTGTATGGGATTTTCTCTCAATCCCAAGCCATTTTAGGAGAGGGGAAATGGGGGTGGCTGTGTGCGTTAAGATCTGTGCGTCTGTGCTAATTGCTTCGGGTGAAGGGTTGTGGCTGGGGGAAGGGGGGTAGATAAGGGGAAGGATGAAGGATGAAGAAGGCTTCAAGCTTCTAGAAGGAAACGCTACAAGGAAAAGAACTCACTCTTATTTCGAGCCGGCTGCATTCTCGCTCTTTCCCACTCTCGTGCGCCCCATCCCTATATTTTTCAGTTCCCTCCACCCCCTTTTTTAAAAACAATCTTCAAGAATCATCGAAGGTGTATTCTCTGTTTTGCAATTTATGTTTCACTTATTAAAAAAAAAAGTGGGTGGGGTCTTTTAGTTGTCTTGGGTTAGTTCACAGTTGTCATTTATATGATGCTACATTTAATGACGGGGATGGGGAGGGGGGAGTGAAAAAAATCAACAAGAGGAAAATTATTCACCGTGCGTCGGTGAAGTTATTTGAAATTCACAGAGCTGTGAGCTTGTTTCGTAATTTTCAATTCATAAGAGAGTTCCCTTGGATCTTACAAGAAATTAGAAAACCATGTTTCATAAAGATACAAGTCAATTCTTGTAGCTACAAGGGACATTTTACAAATTATTATTATTATTATTATTATTATTATTATTATTAGGTGTTCTGTCTTAAGACAGGTTCATTCCTTTTGTCAGTGAACTTAGACCGCCAATGTGCCCTGGCTGCCTCCTCCTTCAGCTTCCAGAACTTTCTTCTTTCCTTCAAGTCATATCATATGTTATTTAGTCTTTCTTTCTAAGCTCCTCTTATCATCAAATTACATATATTTTTTTTTACAAATAATTTCATAGTTTAGTTTCTTAAAGATACCCATATCTTTCAGATCGGGCTACTAATGAAGACGTTATAAGAAGAGCCAATGAAAATAAAACCATTATGCAAGTGCTTCTAAGAAGAAAGTCAACTGGGTGGTTCACATTGTGAGAAGAACTGTCATATAGAATGACGTCATAAAAGTCCAGGGATAGAGGGGACCAGGAAGACCACGAATGGATTACCTCAAACAAGAAAATAAGATGACGCTTCAGATGATGATTAGGATCTGCTAGAGGACTCAGTTTGGACAAGGTAAAGGACTTGTCTAAAGACATAACACCTAATAATGTAATAATCTTACAACAACTTGTAAGGCTTGGTTTATTTTCATACATAACGCATGAATAACAACGAATTGTGCGCAATAAGTTGAAAAACCGTTATTTCCAATGACGCCGTTAATAATCGTCACACAGTGAATAGTGAACAACACATACAATTGTTTAACTTTAACGTTGTATGCGTTATGCATGTACTTAAGAATAGACGGGCCTTGTATCAGCCAATGAGAATACGAGGAGAAGCTCTAGTCTAGGGGTGTTCAACATTTTTATGTCCAGGGGCCAAAGTTTCTGTCTCTTGTTGGCCCGCTCTACTGTACCGACAATTTTAAGATTGAATAAATATTAAACAAATTAATATCAGCTCATTCTCATACTACACCAGGGATTAGGATTCTTCGTGAAGTACTTTCTCTGTTGTTTTGCAGAAGGAGGTAGCGGGATTTGTTTTGTCTACTAGAGTTGCATTTGACGGTTCAAAGTAGATTTGTATTAAAACGCAATACTTTTCTTCATATAAAAGGCAAAAATTGTTTATTAAATAATCTAAAATATGTAAATAAATTAAGTATTTTATTAGTTATTATGAAAATGTATATATATATATATATATATATATATAGGTATTTTTAATTTTTTCTCTTGAAATGATTGTGCATTTTTCATGAGCCAACGAGACTAAAAAAAAAAATATTACCTTGGGGTGCAAATGGCTCGTGGGACACAGGTTTAAGACCCCTGATCTAGCCAATTAAACGCCAGTATACACAGCAGACAAATATTTGAATCTATATTCAAGGTTTGAAATGCTTTGTGGTAGCCTTACTGGTTTGTTATTAACGAATTATCTTCAGTTTAGAATCAATTACTACGATTATGATTGAAAATAAAGAGGAGATATTGCATTTTTTATTCTGTTACTGAGAAATAGGTCTACCATAAATGGTATTTAATTGTACAGGCCAAACTTTAATAAGGTTAATTTCAAGTTTCTAAAGGTATGATTTAATTAACGTGATTTTTTTCACGTGACCTTTTTATTGAAGTATTTCTAGAGACATTATCTAGTAGTGAAAAGAGGCTAGGACATTTTCTATGAATAAAAATACAAATGATTTTAGTAAGACTTTAAACATTACGTTTCATTGTAAATCTTCATTGTCTTTCTTATGAATCGTGTACTGTACGCTATGCACTATTTACTGTGTTATTCATTAATATAAACCAAGCCTAATTTTTTTTTAGCACCACGTCTTACTACCCGTTTGGGATGCACGCTTATGTACTCATTACGCTCATGGTTTTAGGGATTAGGAAGGTTGTATATATAGGAAGTGTACCCGCATTTTCGTGGATATAGAATGGAAATCCATTTAGGAGAAACCACCCTCAGTACATCCGACCGAGATTCAAACCCTGATCTACCCCTGATCGGCAGTCTAGTCTACTGTACGAGTAGCGCGTTAGACTTTGCGGTCACTGAAGCAGATTGAAAGAGTTTTAATTGAACTGATGTATAATACGTATGTACTGTAACTATTTCAAGTCACAAGGAAATACATTTTGTTGACTACAACGTGTAAATAGTAAAAAATATTGTTTCTTACAGTTTTCGTTTAGCTTTGCATTGGTTATCAATATTTTACTTGACTTAATTTGACTCCCCACTCCTACTCTTGTTTCTTGAAACTTGTAATGGGACTATCCTGAACTTCGGACTACCGGAGTTGGGCATGATGTGGTTTAATAATAATTAAAACAAAAACATAAAAAATAATCCAAGACATATCGGTCTGGACTGAGTTCGTCTTCTTGTGGCCGAACACTCCACCCTCCATCTCTCGACCTCCACGACATTCCAGACGCTGTTATTCCAGGTCCGTGAAGTTGGCAGCACCACTAACGGCACAAATTCTGAAACCTATACCAATATTTAGTGCTGAATTTGTGCCACAAG
>CABEEJ010001699.1:0-13866 GCA_901482245.1 Timema douglasi
ACCCCCAGTGCGTCATCCCACGCTTACAACCAACATACTCCCCCACCCCCCCTAGCACTTAATTGGCCCTTTGTTAACCAATTAAGAGTTTCTTTGTGTCACAGAATGACCCTTTTCCCCCTACTACAGACCAGCACTGAAAGTACACAAGTACCTTACAAATACACATATTTACACGAGAAAATAAGATAAACAGTATCTAAATAATTATATATACTGGTGAATAGTTATCAAAAAAGTAATTAATAATGATTATAATAAAAATATCAATAATAACAAAAAACTAAAGAGTGGTTAAAAGCAGTAACAATGTGCAAAAATTAAATCAGAATATTGTAAAATTTAGATATTATAGGCAGAACCTCTTAGTGATAAATTATGGATAAGGGATTTCCTTAAATAACTCTCTGATTTTAACTTTTCTTTTATGATAAAAGTCGAATTCGACAAATCTAGAATTGGCGCTATGGATACAATGACCTATAGCAATAGTATAGTAATAATAATAATAATAATAATAATAATAAATATGATAAACAAATAACATATTTTACAACAAAATTTTGAAATGAAAAAGATTACATATGTCATAGCCCTAAGCAATGTTGGGATGTTTGTTTGGATTTACATACATTTCTTAGGCATACGTGCTTAAAGGCGTTGGCTTAGCGAATATGATACAACGAATTAGAAATATCAGAGAGGAATGCTGACTACTCATAACAATGCTTACTCTTGTTGGAGAGGAAAGGGGCCAGAGCAGGCTATAAAATTCTTTTAGTTGTTGACATGGGGCTGACACTTTTTCGCTAAATTCGTGAGCAGAGAAGCTGTCTGACGCAACGCCGGACCATAGCAGACTACATCTTCTGGTCACCAGTATAACTTGTGATTAGAGGGCATCTGTTGAGCCCAGGGTCCTGAGATCTAGTTCTGTAGCGGGTCGCGAGCCATGTCAGTATAAGTTTACAAGAGTAAGCCAGTTCTTCCACGAGCTTGGACGTCCAATCTCTTATATTTCTTTTATATTTCATCTAACGTCACGTTTTGTATTATCTCCTATTACATCTATTAAACAAAAATTCGTAACGCTACGTATTATTTTGAACCCCTGACAGATCCAGCCCACTGAAGGGAAGGTCACGACACATACATTATATTCTGTGTAGACTAAAAGTCATATTGAAAAGAAAGTCTGTATCAAACAGAAGTCAACAAATCTGAAAAAATTATTTATCAAACATTATGAGGTTTATAATGTTAATTAATATTAGGCAAAAAAAACTTACTTATTCAATGATTCCTTTAATATATTAATGTTTGTCTTATATTTATAGTTGAAAAATGGAATTTGTCTTGAAATAATGATTTTCCTTTAAATCTTTCAAACAGCCTTCTCTCACTTTTCTCCCAGGGCTCCGATGTTCAAGCTATTAGCGTATAGCACGAATGGGTAGTAAGATGCAGTGTTAAAAAAAAACTGTAGTTAAAGGTATTGATAATATAATAAAAAGCAACAGCTTCAGGATACATTAATCGTCGTATGAATACATGAAAATAGACAAGGAACAAAAATAAATTTGTTCTTAAACTCAACATTCGCACTACGTTGAAGACCTTTTTTTTAGAGAACCTCATTTCGAGAAAATTCCAAAAATTTCAGCAAATTTATTCACTTTTGTGTTTTATTTACAAACGATACCTTCGTATTACTACTAACTACTTTTTTTTTCTCATATTAAATTTAACATAATCTCTTAATATATTGCGTCAAATATTTCTAACTCCGTAACGATTAAAATATGCACGTGACTGCCCAAAATTGAGATCTACTTTCACGCGTGACATACACCCTTTCCACTGTTCTCTACCACCCCCACCCCCTCACCACCTTTTTAACCAGCTTCTCTGAAAATTTGCAGCCCTCCTAACACTTCGCCCTTACAATAAAAACACGACAGACTTCCTGACACATGTATCTCACTATAGTCATCACACGGTGACCTCGAGTTCTATGGCGTTTAGGGTTTCATTGTAACTTATTCATGGTTTTCTGTAAGTTAGAGGTTCGAATTTTATTTGAAGGCGCTAGCGTTTGCTTTTNTGCTAATAATTACGGGTATACTTCCTATAATCTACCTTCTTAATTTATCGTATACCTCTTATATGATGTCACTAAGAGCCCTTATAACCTGGTGGATAACACCCTCAGCTGGATAATAAAACGTTAACTATGTGTCACTGTTATCAGTAATCTTCTTCGGAAAACAGTGGAATTGAGATCAGTAAATATGTTTTACAAGGTTTATAATAAATTGTATTGTTGCACCTAACAAACTTTCTCTCACTCTCTTTTACCTTAAAATAAAGTTATTTAATTAAAATCCGTAAGATTGTGAAACAAAATGCACAAAAGAGCATCAATAATATAATAGATACTATTACAGGAACATCGAGAAAAGAGGAAAATCCTCTGTCCATCAAAAAGGTTAACATTAAAATTTTCATTTTTCAGACCATAATTTATAAAATATAATCTCATTATAGCTAGGAAGCTATTGGTGTTATAAAATTATATTTCCAATGAATAATTTTTAATTTTAGTAGCACTAAATCTTTACAAGTATAAGATATTTCGTATCTAAAATAGTTCAGCCTTTATTATTATTATTTTAGCACCACGTCTTACTACCCGTTCGGGTCATACGCATTTACGCTAATGTGTAATGGTAGGGTGACTATGAGATGAAATGGAGGACTTGCAGCTTAACGTGGGATCCGAACCACGTCGGAGGACTGGAATTACTCACATTCACATGTTGTGTTTAATACACGTCTTGTCAGGGGTGAAGGAAGGGTTTGGAAATCATATAAATCAGTTCTGGTACTGAGGTTTTAATCCCGGACCCCCGGCACAGAAGTCCGACACCTTACCCCTAGACCACCAGGTCAGCATTGTCCTTCAGTAAACTAATCTTAAATTTAGGGTTAGATAGCTAATTTCAAAAAACCCTTAGGGGGACCTTGTAAGAAATCCATATAATAAGTTGTAGCCTTATCAGTGAAATAGTTTAAGCTCTAGGCCAAGAAACAGACACACACACAAACACACATACACGTGGACACGCAGACGCACAGACACAGATACGCACATACTCACACAGACACACACTTATACAGAGATACACATACATACATACACACACATAAAGATACACAGACGGGCAGACACACAGACACACAGATAGACACAGACACACAGACGCACAAATACACAGACACACGTGAACACGCAGACGCACAGACACAGGAACACATATACTCACACAGACACACATACACACAGACACACAAATACACAGACACAAAGACACACAGATAGACGTAATCGTGAATACAACCTTTTCAGTTTCAGAGGATCATGAAACGCTATCAATTTATCTAAATCTCGAATTCAATTATTTTTAACGATCACAATACTTCTTTTTACGGGAGGTCACGAGAAAGTAACCGATAAAACAGAATTGTAAATTAATTATTTTTTATTAAGAAAAAATTTAGTTAATTCTAAACTCGATGTTGCTAAGTGAAGAATGTAGAAAATTGCACTTGGATGTAATTTCTGGCTCAAGCGTTATCTTGAGTCTAAATTCCCGGTTAATCAGGGAGTGAGATAGAGGCTGTCTTCCAGATTACTGAAAAATGTTGCAGATAGCCGTGAATCTCACGTTATTTAATAAGTGGTTTGTTAGTTCAAAATATGCTTCAAGGCGAAATAGAAGTGAACATTTTCTTGTAAAGACCGTTAAATAGTTTATGTAATTAAAATGGTTTTTTTTAAATGAAAAAGTAGAACTAGCTCATTTAAAACGAGGTTAAACCATAAATTCCCCAATATTGAAATTAAGGTAAGTATTTAGAAACGTATAGTCTCATTATCATCTATCAGCTAGAAGAGTTATTTGAGATATTTTCAAGTATTCACAAGTCAAGTCTTAATATATATAGCTGTAGATTTTTGAGAAATACTATCCCTAGCTATGAAATAACAATATTAATATAGTAAAATGTTAATCAATTTTGGGTGCAAATAATATATTAGTATTTTTTTCTAAGATAATCTTCCTATGAGAATATGATTGTTGATCTAATTGGCTCTACTCGTTCAACTTGTATAGGTTCACACCTGCTTCGGTTGCCGTGTGGTTTTTACTATGAACTACAAGAACATGTTTCTTAAATTCGCCTTGAATTAACGTTGTATTACATTTATAAGTCAAACTCAAAACGTCAAAAGTCAACTTAATGCCTGAAAGGATGTTTATCTAGGCCTTATATAAAGATGGTTACAAAATTGTCTAAATCTAGACTAAGATATCTTACGAGAACATAGGAAAAAAATACAAATTCATATTTAAATTAAATTTAATATTTAATAGTTAGCACCGCGTCTTACTACCTGTTCGGGTTATACGCTTTAAGTACTAATTACTCTAATGGATTAGGAATTGGGAAGGTTGAATCAGAGGAAATGAACCCGCATTTGCGTGGAGGGAGAGTGGAAAACAATCTAAGAAAAAACTACCCCAGTTCTCCCGACCGAGATTCGAACCTCGATCTCCCCGTCCTCGGCGGTCGAGCTCAACACGACAAGCGCGTTAGCCAACTACGCCACCGAGGCGGGCTTAAATTTAATTGAAGTATTTAATGATAAAATACATTTTAATTTTGTTATGATCAAATATCAATGGATTTAGAGAGTGTTTGGAATTAAAATTATCCCACGTAAGCGCAGATAGTTCGTCCTTAATCCCAAAGTCAACATTTGATTAACATTTGATTATTTTGATTAGTTTGATTAGTTCAGAAATATATTTTATAATATTTCCTTTTAGTTTGGTCGTAGAATATACGACAGGGCTATAACCAGTGGTGGAAGAAAGTGAAATGTAAAAGTAAAGAAAGCACGAAAAAAAAATATTAAGGTATTTCCCAGCAGTGTAATTTGTGACTTTTGAACGCGTGACTTTTCAAGGGAAAAGCGATTAACCAAGAGCGCAAAGAGATGGTTTGGGTGAGGAAGGGGGAGGGGGGGGTTAAACTAGGAAGTGTGGGGGATACGAGTGGTAGACGAAACTCACTTCAGTGCCAATACATCCCCCCCCTCCCCTATCTTCCATGCACTCACACAGACAAACACCCTCCCTCCCCCCTTTTCCTTCTCTTTTCTCAAACTCATCTGTACTATACAAGGCATCAGGGAGAAAGCTAACGCCAGACAAACTCTACTCATGTAACTTACAGCCCCGCTGGTATCTAGGATAGATGGGAAAAGAAAAACAGTAAAAAAAAAAAGGATAAAATTGGGGTGAGAAAAAAAATTCGCTTCAAATGGAAAGAAATAACAAAGAAAAAAAACAACTGTATTTTTGTGATGAGAAATGAAACGTGACCACTTGTCGGTAGTAAACGTTTTGTCTTTGAATCCAAACCTAAGTTAAAGCAATATTTTGTCAGAATAAAGATGACTAAAGTATATATATATATATAAACACTTTGAACGGTGGTCATACAGCCTCCAGCGGCAGACTTATAGCCGATTGGATTAACGGTGACGCAACGATCTGGTTTCGAAACTTTGTTATGATCATGTTTTGTTTCGTCATTGTGATTTTCTTATTTCTTCTACATTCTAATGCGGGTGCAACACCTATAAGTTAAACTCCTGATCATATTTAGACAATAACCTTTTAATGAACGTTCTAATTGAATTTAATGTACAAGACAATTTTGTGTTCAAATTGAAGTAATCATGAGTGTAGTAAGTGTGTAATCATGAACGTTTTTACTTTAATCAAATCGTTTAATTACATAAGTAAAACAAAATTTTTGTTCAAATAGGCGAATGTAGTTTAATATCCAACGTGTATTAAATCAATCTCACACCTATAATATTTTAATAACATTTATTTTCCAAGCCTTATTTATTTTTATTTTTAGAACTGGGCCTTATTATCCGCTCAGATTTTAATAATATGTATTAATTATGTTAATATGCTAGGAATAAAGAAGGGTGAATTTAGAGCTGTACCCGAATTTGGATAGAAGGAGAGTTGAAAATCGTTAAGAGAAAATCACCCTCAGTACACCTGACTAGGACTCGATCTCCGATCTTCCCATCATTAGCAGTCTAGTCTATAGAGAGAAGGACGCCTCAAACCATTCGACAACCGAAACTTAAATATACTATAATAAAAGCAAGAAAAAGAACTCAGATCTACTTTCATGTATACTTAAGCTCAGCCATCTGATCTCCAAGGCTATATGTTTAGGTGCGGCAGAAGAAAGCACAAGTAATTTTACGTTTTTTTTTATAGTATTACATTTTTTTGGCCAAAATAAGTCAAATATTTCTCCAGTAGCAACGTAGAGTTTAGTTTTATGCATATGCTAATATCAACAGATCTTGAATATCTGTTAAGTGTGTCCTGAAATTTTGTCAAAACCTTTTTTCTTTATTTAAAATGTTTTGACAAAATTCCAGGAGCCTCTTGACAGATATTCAAGATCTGTTGATATTAACATGTGCAGAAAACTGAACTCTATGATGCTACTGGAGAAATACTTGATTTATTTTGGCCAAAAAATGTCAATTCTATAAAAAAAAAATGTAAAAATACTTGCGCTGCCTTCGGCCGCACCTTAAGTAGCTGTCAATTTTGGCAGTCACCCGCTTCAATTACCAAATGGTCTAAGGTGTCATTCTTGTGTTGGACAGGCCTGCTGATAACGTAGAGATCTGGGTTCTAATCTCAGTCGGGACTACTGAGGATGTTTTTCTTTAATAGTTTCCCACTCTCCTTCCAAGAAAATGTTGCTAGACTACTTCTTAAATGCTTCCTTCCTTATCTCTATCCTAATATCGTAGTTGTCAAGCGTATAGCCTGAACAGTTGAAAAAAATTCTAAGTGAGAATAAATAATTTACCCAGCTAATAATTGGTCAGTTAAATTATTCCAAACTTAATTCTAATCATTCCTTATCCGATATTTTAACGCTCTTTACTACTTTAATCTAAAATATTTTCTAAAATGTTAATCCTGTGTTCGGTCGAAAAGACTACGATTTGAAAAATTTAATCATGCAATGAATCGATCATCGGACTTCAACATTCTACTAGAGTATCCATGGTTTGTACTCGTGGCTCTGGAGTCTTGGGAGAGATATATGAAGTGTGTCTAGAATCTGGACAAGTCTTTGGGTAACCTTGCAGAGTATAACAGGGATAGAGTTCTAATCTATGTTTGGCCATTTTTTTCAAAAATACGATTTTTTTTTAAAATTTAATCAATAAGTTTCTTTTTAATTTATCTAATCTAATATTATGTCATACACATGTTTGATGTCAGATTTATTTATCTAAGATTAATTAGAGGTGATTTAAGGTGTTATGGAACAGATTGTTGGCTAGTAGGGAAAAAAAACTGTCATTGAATGAATTTAGATGCATTGGTGGCCACATGGTCTTACGCGTTACTCTCACAGGTTAGGTTGGTTGTACTGAGGTTGGTTTTTAAAACGGTTTTCCACTATACCTCTACGCAAATGCAGGTACAATTCTTCTAAATATAACCTTCCCACCCATAACATTATTAGTGTTATTAGTGCATAATCGTTTTACAAGAACAAGTAGTAAGAGATGGTTCTAAAAATTCAAAACAAATAATGAATTAACGTGAAACTACTCAATTTTTCCAGATAACACTAAAGTTTAATGTATTTTGAGACTTATCTTATTGAATAAAAGAAACCTACGTTATCTGAAATAGTATAACCTAAATCCATTAACCGCACACATATTTTTGTCTTTCTCATCACACTTTTAGGTTTCATACATTATTAATTACTTCGTTATAGCAACTGATTAAAAACGGTAATTTTATTAAATCTCTAGTAATGGAATTGAGCCCTGACCACAGACGAGTAAGAAACAAACTCTCAACCTTATGGGGGTTTCGCTGCACTCCTTTTGTAAGCTTGAGTCCTTCAATACTAGGCCTCACTAGTGTCACTGCTGGGTGATGATAGGACTAACCGCAGCGATCCTAGTGTTGAAGGACTCAAGCTGCCAAAAGGAGCGCAACCATTTTAACCTGGAGGTTGAGTGGCTGGATATATTATTTGTCTGTGGTCCTGGCACAACAAATAGATAAACAAGCACGATAATAAAACTTATCTATGACTTCTGCTAAGTAATTCCAGGTAAAAACTTCAATGGCTCATATTCATCACCTATGAGATAAGAATGAAATAGTTTTGTTAGTAAAAATAGTAACGTATTCGTGAAGGTACTCGCATATGCTTAAAGTTCCTATCCTAGAAAATTAATTTCCCCTAACCAAAGACCATTAATACAGTTAAGTAAAATAAGTGTTTGATCTGGCTCTTATGACAGTTATATTGGGACCATAAGAAAATATTTTAAATCTAGGAATAATAAATGTAACCATAATATTTCAATTTATAGCATTATATCATCTACGTAACCAGCTCCGTGATGGTCACTGCACCTAGCTACGAGCATAGGGGTCCAGGGTTTGATTGCCAGCTGGTACTTTGGGTATTTTTACCGAAAGGGGAAATACTCCAACGGTCACCAGAGTTTGTTAATTAGGCTTAGGTTAGGTTTAAGTGTTTATACTGGTTTCACGCCCTCATGCTCACTATTAGCATCCTCTCATCTCATCAGGACATGGAAAGATCCTCTACGGAAAGCATGTACGATTAGTACATTCGGGCGTCCCATGGGCAATGGTGCATTAGTACTGGCTAATCTTTCCACTACTAGACCACATAGTTTTATTATTATTTAAGTTTGAGATAAATTTGTCTACAATTTTTAGCTGATTTTTTTTTACATATGGACATTTAATATCGTATTTCAAGTTTTTATTTAGAGAAATTCAATCAATTAATTTCCCATATATTCGGGCATCTAACAATAAAGCACGTTAAACGATTTATTAATTTTTTTTAATTTTTAATAATTCAAATCAGTATTTAAAAAAAGTTTATCCAGGTTGACATTTCTTTAACACCTTTTCAAACAATATTGACGCTGCTTGGTCACTTCATTGTTAACGCGAGCATTTTAGAAAAGCATGAGTAACCATGTGAATCTACTCGTCAAATGTCATAGGCTGTGCGCACCGATAAACTGTGGGGTGCGTTGGCACTTTCCGTTATAATACGATATTGCACCCCTTGAAAAAGCATCTATATTGCCGTCTCCATAGAAGTGGGCGTAAATGGCAGCTAATAAAAATTACCAGATAAACTCTCATGTATATCCAGCCATTTGATCTGCAAGACCATATATTGATTTGTTGTCTATTTTTGGCTGTCAAAATTTTCACAGCAAACAATTAGTTTTTAATCATGTTTTTATTTTAATCGTTTTTTACATCTTCTGTTGGGTTGGAAGCATAGAAAATTATGTCTTTTCACCCGATGGAACCAAAAATATCTTTGTGTCATGGAACAAAATTAATTTGTGTGAAGATAGTTTTTTTTTCAAGGAACACAACACGATAAATAATTTTATTCTTTCATACTTTCTGTATTTGTCAAAATTGAGGAAAATAATGAAGTAGCTTTGATGTTTGGGTAGTGGCTTGTGATACTCTAAGAAGAAGAGGATTGCGATATAAGTATCTGGGTTCACCCAATGTTTGAAAAATGGGTGGATAAAAACTTTTATGTTAGTCCTTAAGATTAAAATTTACAAATCAGTCCTTTCCTACACATATACTATACGTTTTCTACACCCAACTTAGCAGTAAGTAGGCCTACATTGTTTTCCTTTTGCGTTTGCACAGATGTGTTGCTAGTAAACAAAAACAAACCATCAAAACTAGCTTCAACAACCAACTAACCGCATATTAAACCAATAAACTCTTATCTCCAGCTCAAAATAATAGTAAAAAACATGATGATGCATGTGCAATACAGAATATTCCATGCATTTTGTTCCATAAAACATGGAAGGAAGATGGCTGATTTGTGTAAATGGATGTTATTATGTGTTCTTGTGTGTAATTGTTGTGTTCGATCATGTTCAATGAAGTGTACAGCTATCCTTAGATATCAGCTACCACTACTCCTATGGGGAATTTATTCTATCTAAGAGCCTATATCATGCATGAATAACCGTGATAACACATACACGATTGCGCTTAAATCAAAAATACATTGAGGAGTTGTTTTTTTACTTTATTCACTTCACAGCATCAGAAATGAGATACAAGGAATATTAAAAAAAAATTAAAATAACAAGTTTTTAAATTTTGCAGTACATTTTTGAACACTGTAAAATGGTTTCACTGGTCTCAATTCCATTATTTTTCTAATGAAGATTATATAAAAAACACTAAAATATTATTTAAGGTTAGAGCAATATTATTAACCTAAGATAAAATTTTTTCTGCCAAATTAGCCGTATTATTGGATACTAGAGTGGGCTTTTACCATAGATCCCACCAAAACGCTGTTGTATAAATTATTCACTTGGCCAAATTGAAATTGAGACTAGTTTAGTAGTTTTTTTTACTATGAAATAATTGGAGGATACCGGGCTAAAAGGGAGAAAATCTAATTTTACCTTAAACTGAGTCAGATTTTTCATCTATTAAATCATTGTGTAACTATCTAAAAGAGGTCTGTTATAATTATGTTAGTTTAAAAAGTATTTGCTGGGATCCTTAAGGGGTTTGTTTTTATACATAAGTTGTCCTGCAAATTATGTTTTAGGCCCTTGGCCCTGTCGAGTGCATATCTAAAAGCTATTTTATGGGATGGTGGGTGGGAGGGTGAAAGACGTGGTATGGCTTCACAACCGATCAAAGTATCCTTCCGCGCTAACAAGAACAGATGGATCACGGAAACAGTAGATGGCGCTAGCTACTAGACAGGTCTTTTGGAAAAATAATACGTTTGGAAATATCAGTTTTCTCGAGAACGAGTGACATTGTAATGTTAATATTTTCAACACCCCTTCTAAGATAATATATCGATGTTTATTATTTGTTACATTTTCTTATTTTTTGTTATGAAGCCAGTAGTTTTTTTTATTGAAATATGTCAATTTTATCAATATTTTATCACTGTTAAAATTATAAAGGAGTTGTGTATATAAAAAGTTTAACTTAATCAACATGCTTCTATTACTGAACAAACCGTTTCCGAAAAGAAAATTGCAAAACAATAAAAATTCTTGAAGATAACAGATTTTTCCCATGGCTCTGCATTTTCACGCTGAATGAAAAGGGCCAAACGCCTTAATGTAACATTCCCACTCTTCCTCCTGTAACTTAAATTATTTTTCAATTTTTCTATGATTTTTAGAGTATGGAAAACGGTTTCACCTATTTTCAATTCCGATGTTGTTTTTAAAGTAGAACACAGAAAACCGCACAATGATGTGACTTCTGGTTCGAGATGTGTCGTCTACCAAATATAGGCACTATACGAGGGCTGAGACAGGATCTTAAGGTGATGATTCACGCTAAACCTCTATATCAGTGTTTTACAACCTACAGCACTCACTTTGTCTACCTGTCCTTGACTTTCTTGTTCCACGCTGATGCTTAAATACATTCTTGATTTAAGTTATGTTGAATTCTTTTAATTTAGAAATCTGTCTGAAGATTATTATTACAATTTATTTTTTGCTAATAATAAATTTTACTTCCAAACAACATCACGTTAAAATTTACTTTGGTTTATTTTTGAGTCAAACAAGTTTCTACTCATGTAGAGTAAGCCCAGACTACACACCAAGTTTATGTGTCTACGCCATTTAGTAATTAATTTGTTTGATAATTTGTAGGTGTGCCTATGTGTAAAATTAAATTAAATATACACACGAAATTAGCTTCTTAGCCAGACTAGAAACTTTTAAAACTAATTAAACGGTCACAATTACAAAGAGTGAAATGCTATTAAAACTATAAGAAGATTATTAAAATGAATTATTTGTGAAATATAGTTACTAATTTGGGTTTTAGCCTTTGTGGGGTAATCTGAGTTTTTCCCTTGATTAAGGTATTTTGGAGGTTCTTTATCTGGAACAAATAGTTTTGTTGGTTTGTCAATGAAAAAAGGTAGGAAGGTGGATGACCCTTTTCATTTGGCGAGGAAATGCTGAGCCATGGGAACAAACAGTTAAATTCAATTTTTTTTTATTGTTTTGCAATTTTCTTTTCGGAAACGGTTTGTTAAATAATAGAAGCATGTTGATTAATATATACTTTTTATACACACAACTCCTTTATTATGTAAATAGTGATCAAATATCAGTAATTTTTACATTATTTAATAGAAAACTGCCGGCTGCCTAACAACAAATAAGAAAATTTGACCCCTAATAAACATTTATACATTATCTTAGAAGAGGTGTTGAGAATATTACTATAAAAAATTCACTCGTTCTCAAGAAAACTGATATTTCAAAAAGTATGATTTTTCCACAAGACCTGTCCGGTAGCCAGCGCTATCTGCGGTTTCCGTGATCCATCTATTCTTGTTGGTGCGGAAGGATACTTTGGTCGATTGTGAAGCCATGCCTCGCCTTTACCATCCTACCCACCATCCCACAAAATATCGTAGGTCTTAGACTTGCACTTGACAAGACCAAGGGCCTGCATAAAAATGATTGATCATGGATGAAGGTCTCTTGCAGACAATCACTTGGACTTTACTTGACTTTCTAAATGTGCCAGTGAAACTACTGTCTTGATCAGGAGGCATTGCTTTGCCAATCTTCTGCCACATGAATCACTGTAAAAAATGAACACTTGTATTTTTCACAATACAAATTCATGTATACTAAAAGAAAAGAGTGGTGTTTATGAAGTTTTTAAAGTTTTTTTTTTTACCACAATAAATAAATGTTTCTCCAATAGAAACATAAGAGTTTAATTTTCTTTATAGTTGTTGAAAATCTATCAATGGTGTACTGAAATATACTGACAGCTCTTTATCATCATTTAATTTAAAAGGTTTCTCATTTAATGCCGCTTTGCTCATGACAGATATTCAACAATAATTGTTGAAATTAATATGTATAAAAAATTAAAAGTTATTTTTCTACCGGAGAAATGTTCTATTTACTTTTTCAAAAAAAAAAAAAGTTTTATAGTAAAAATTTGCAAACACACTGGCCTTTTCTCGCGTCTCTAACACTCCCAACTTAAAAGTACGTATTGCAATGTAATTTGTTGTGTGTGGAATGCACCATTCATATTACCTTGAATGGCAGAAATCTTACCTTTCTTGGTTTAACTATGGCATAGCTAATAAGATAGGCCCCATCAATGTAAAACCTTTCAAGGTACATGGAGTGCACCTACCATGGGTGAGATTTTTTTATTGAATCCAAAAGTGTTGGGGTTAGGATACTGGGGAGAGTTGATAGTAATTTTAAAATGAACATATTATCAAAGCTTAGATAAATTGATAGTTTTTATGTCTTTATTTGATTGCTTTTAATGAATTATTTGATATTTTTAATTGCGTGTATGCAAATACCTTTTAGAGTTTTTAGTGCATACACTTTCTAAGGTCTGGTAGTGACTATCACTGCCAAGAAACAAGAAAGATTATTGTGGAGTATTTACTTGCATTATCAAACTCGATTGACTCAAAAAATCTGTGAAGGACAGGATGGCAATGACATTTAAAAAAATTCTGTTCAATACCTTTTGCTTTTTAATGGATGATTATCATTTCTTATCGGATATGACTCACATTTATTCACATAATTCGTTGAAATATTGTTTTAGAAGTAGTGCAGTCCCCGCCCCCCCC
>CABEEJ010001699.1:13915-110420 GCA_901482245.1 Timema douglasi
CCCCTCCAAAACCAATAGACAAGGTATACACCAGATCCTTACGGAAGTTGGGATGCTCTTCTTGAGCCAGATTGAGTCTATCAACACTTGGGTTATTTTGTGTCAATGCTCAGTGATAAAAGAACTTCCAAAGGTGCAGTTGTTTAACGACAAACTTTTAACATGCTTGTCATAAAGAGACCATCGTAATAGTAATCGTCAGTATTCGTAAGCTCTTTGTGAGGTAGAATTATGTGCAGAAGGGGTTGGGTCAATACCTGAACCTAGCTCTGTGGAAGTTGGTCGATTGTCTAGAGGAGGATATTTGTGTCTTATCTCTAGTGAAACCAAGTTTAAAATTAGCTTTATTTAATGACACTTGATGGTATCTAGCGATCCCTATGCTGAAGGGCTCAAGCTCTCCCAAGGAAGGCAGCCGTCTTAACCTGAAGACTGTGGGTCTGGTTTGTCCATGTTTGTGCGCAAGACTCATTTTAGGGGTGAATCTCAACTCTCAACGTTGACCTGCTTATACTCCCATTTTACATAACTTTAAAAAGATAATGACTTAAAAAAACAAACAAAGCGGAAGAAGAGGTTTGAGTGCCGTTCTTTAAAATTGTCACGGATCATGTCTTCCTAACAAGAATGTTAAGTGGTCATTGCGCGTGCGTAGCTGTCGCGGGTAGTTTTGGGCAGACAGCCCGGAGGGATTTCCCTCTTTGTCTTTGCATCCCCCATCTTTTGACTGGGCCTGAATGATCTGGAACGACAACGGCTAGGTCCTTACTTCTTCCACCATCTCTCTCTCTCTCTCGCACACCAAGATTACGGCTAATTTAGTCGCGGGTTGAGAAGGGAAGAAGAGGGGGAGAACTCTGCCAGAAAGATAAGATGGCACAAGCCATTCAAGAATCTCAGAAAAAGTTGAATGCCGTCATTTACTTTGTAATAGGAATCCGGTTTGTTCCGCTGGGGTGGATATATATACGAAGGGGGTTGGATATAATATGAAAGAAAAGGAAGGGAGGGGAGAGGAAAGATCATTGCTAGAATAGGTGAAGTTGGTAGCGTCTCAGATTTAATACTCTGTTCATATGAAAATTAGTTTTTGGTAATTAGTAAGCTTAACGCAAGAGCTATCGTTTTCATCTGAATGCTAAAGATAAAGGTGGGAGTGCAGGAAACACAAGTGAAGGGGAGTGTTTTTGCACTTTTTGTATCAAAACATCAAAAAATTATCCAGTAGAAACAGAGATTGATTTTTTTCAGGTGGTGATATTAACAGTTGTTGATTATCTGTTATTAGCATAGCATCATCAGAGTAGAAACTTTTTATATGAAGAGAAAAAGTTGTCATTAAATTCAGGGACAAACTTGAAAGATATTCAACATTTGTTGATATCACCTTGTGAAGAAAATTAAACTCTTATATTTTTAATGGAGCAATATTTGATTTATATGAGCTAAAAAAGTGTTTGGTTGTATGACTGCAAAAGTATTCCAAAATTATAGCGATGGCTCTAGTGAAGTTACCCACTTTTATATGTACCTTACCTGGATATGACCCATGACCTTATAATACTTTGACCTTATTATATTTTACTAAATATCTGATTCTATTTTATTTATCTCTTAATACGAATTGGACATTACTTTAACTTTATGTGTGACTAATATTTTCATTTTATTCGCTTTATTTTACTATCACTCCCATCAATAGTCACACTGGCCAGGGCGCCAGACTCGTCTGGTATATTTTGGTGATGATGGGCAGGTCAAATTTCTGCCGAGTTTATTGAGAGCGTATTTCTTCCTAAACATTTTCTTATGCTCCCTTCATGCAATTAAAGATATATTTACTTTAAATCTTACATTTATGATTCTTTTTTCATTTCCATAAACATGAGCCGCATCGATGGGTAGGTTTCTCAAATGTCAGGATCATCTAGTGTGGTTTGCTGGTGACAGCTAGGTCTGGGTTGTAATCCCGGTTGGGTGTAATGAAGGTTTTTTTTTTCTAAAGGTCTCACACTTTTATATTCCATAAAAATTCTAGTACATGTCCTCTAAAACCCTCAGACGGTACTTATGTTTTAATTGAGTGCATATAACTTTATCCACAAACTAATACACCATAATAACTGTCATTTGAGTCGAATGTTTACTAAAAGACTTGCTTTATTAGGGTAGATAGATTTATTAATATATTTATTTTTATAGCTAAGTGTTAGCAATGTAAATCAAAAATATACCTAATGAAAATATCACTTATAATTGAGAGGTTATATAATATTAATATTTATATCTTGTTTTAAAAACAACACACATCTTTGCTATACAACACTTACAATCAATGATTATAAATTTTTACTAACTTTAATAAGTATTAGTTAAAGATATTAATAATACCTTTTAATTTTTACTCATTGATATCTTCCACCAAACGTCACACCAATTTGAAAAACCGTCCAGGTCCACTTTTGTGTTTCTCCAAGTCACAATGTTTTGTAGTAAGGTTAAACCAATATTCAAACTTTTGTTAATTTTTTTTTTTGTTAATCTACAGCTCAGTTTTTTTATATGAGATTAGCTACCCTGTCATAAAAACGTTAGTACATTGGATGATTAACATCAATTATAAGTATATAATTTCGAGCGGCTATAGATGACTTCCTATTTGAAAATAGGCACCAATCTTTGTTAGCAGATTATAAAATCAGGTATAGGTCAAACCTGTGTCATTTGGAATAGCACGTAAATGCTCTTCCGTTGAGCTATCTGTGATTAAACCCGTGCCCAGGTACATTCATAATTCATAGTTAAAGGTAGCGTCTGTTCAGCGTAGGAATTGTTTTCTGAAAAGCCTTATTCCCTACCAGAAATCTATTATATAGTAGGATATTGGTAGGAAAAATGACCTTTCAGAGAGAAATTCCTACCGTGACTGGAGTATATATTGTGTAATATACGTGTTAGATGGTCATTTGTTGACAGGGTATAATAAACACAGCTATTGTGGAGTCAGGGTTACATGTGATAGAGGCAACGATGCTCGCTGTAACAGATGTATGTATCCTTAATTTATCCTCTAAAGTAACACGCTTACCACGAACTTCGGTGGCCGTGTGACTTAAGCTAATATTCTTGCAACATAATAGACTGCCCATGACGGAAAGGTCGGGGTTCGAATCACGATCGGGTATACTGAGGTTTAATTTTCTAAAATTGCTTTTCTCTCTCCAGCCACGCGAATATGCATATACTTCATCTAAATATAACCTTATAAATCTCTAAAACTATTAGCATAATTAGTACATAAGCATATATACCCTGAATGGGTAGGAATATCTGGTGCTATACAAAAACACGCCTACCTGGCATCATTCCACTATGGTATTGTTTATAAGATAGGCCCATAGTGTAATGAGTCAAGGTAGGCTTCAGCGTATAGAGAGTGTACAAGTCGTCAGAATAAAAGCTGACCATGAATCGATGGCTTTATCTGCGATAGCTAGTAAAAGGCCAATATTTTTGCAGTTCTTATAGCAAAACATTTATTTGGCCAAAATAAATGAAATATTGCTTCAGTATAAATATAGAGTTTAATTTTATCCACATGTTGATATCAACAGTTATTGAATATCTGTCATGATCATAACGGCATTAGATGAAAAACTATTTAAATGAAAAGAGAAAGTTGTCATTAAATTTCAGAACACCCTTGACAGATATTTAAGAACTTTTGAGGTCACCATGCGAAGAAAACTAAACTCTCTGTTTCTAACTAAGCAATATTTTATTTATATGTACCAAAACATGTTTTGATATAACAACTACAAAAACACTTAGCCTTTCTTGAGTTCCCTACATCCCCATAACCAGGCCTGCCCTTTGTCGATGGCTATCTTTCTGGTAGTTACTAAACGGCTTACGATTTAGAACGTCTATAAGCGATTCTGCCTTAAGCTATTGGTGAAAAATTACCCTAAACACGGGATTAATCGTTGATAGCTCATTGTTACATTATTTATGCATTGTGCCAAAGCTCCCGTGATAGATTCCCGTGTACAGGATTCATTTTTCTCATATTTCAATATATTTATTCCAATAAATATGCGAAGAACCCCTTAAAAATGTAAATATAGCCCCGACAGAGTTTGTTCTATCCAAAGAAACCTAAAAGTTCAATTTATTTTAAAGTTTAATTAAAAAAACAAAACGGGGATTGCTTGAAAAATTCAACGTGTTTTACTGATAAGGAAGCGCTTTCTAAGCTGATACACTTTTTATTACGTATCACCAGAATATGTGTCAGTGAAATCATTTGTTCGAATGCAATCGAAACTAATTTTAGTAAGCTTCGAACGAGACCATTTATTGGCTTATTAAAATAAAAAGTTTGTGTTTGGGGTTACAAAAGGGCTGTATACCATTATGTTTTGTTGTAACATATCCCACGAATAAAAAAAAAAGGATAGTAATTCCGACAGCCGGGGAAATAAACACGAGCGAATCCAGGAAATGAAACCTGGTGAAATCATTTATAGACTAAATCCCATTGGTCAACGAAGAGGATGTTATAGCAAGCATTGGACTATGTAGTATGGCGTAGGAGATAGAATAGTGGGTGAAAAGTAAATTTGAATAACGGAAAGGGGAGTAGGTTAGGGTTAGGAAGGGAGAGAAGGGGGTAGCCTAAAATAGAGAGAGAGCTATTTTAGAATCAATATTGAAGGGGTTTTTCCATTTGGTGTTCTCATAGTATAGCACACGTGAGGTCTCATATCTACAAAAACATTATTTAATTACTTGACCGCACTTTTCATGATGTCAACTTAGAAGGGGGCGGTGGAAGGAAGGAAGAGCTTTATATAGGTCTCATTTTTTATATTTTATCAATCCAGGGGAAATCTAAACCACAGGAGAAAGAGGACTACTGGATGTGGTGTTCATGGTCGACCGGCTTCAACTGACTAATACGGGTTGAGTCAGATGAGATTAAAGTGAACCTGTGTTTTTTAAGTTCGCATACCAGAAAAATTAGGTTCTTTTTAAATTTAGGGCATGGATACCATCCTCACTCTTACTCCATTATTGTAGATGTGTGGATACATCAAATAGGTAGTAGGACTCACAGCACTGGTACCTTCCTCACTCCTACTCCATTAGTGTAATGCGAGAATATTGTAAATGTACGAATAGCCCTGACAGATTGAAAAATTGTGAGCACATAACACATTTCCCCTTGTAAGCCTGCACGACGACCGTAATATCAAATCTCGGGTGACATTAATGTGACCAGGTACAGTGGATGCGATGCGTTGCGAATTAACAAAATTAGGTGACGAGAAATGTTACGTTCTCACCTGCACTCTGAATTATGTCTAAATAGTGTAATGGATCCAACCATCAATTAATCATGGATGTTACTGGAAATACACCTCCTCCCTCTCACGAAGCAAGTGATTGATTAGTGTTTAGTATGTGTATACGTTAACACATGGCCGGGATGGGTTAACAGCCCCAACGGTGATGTCATATCACACGTTTACAGATGGTTGACACTTGCAGGTGATTCTGCGAGCGAGGACTCGCCGATTAAAGCAGCTTCATTTTTACTTTATTTTTAATTTCAGGGAAAGGTACAAAAGGATTAGATTTAAGGCGAGATAGTAGAGAACGCGAGTTAAGGGCAGTGTTTGTGTAGATTTTTTTTCAACAATATACATAAAATATTTCACAAGTAGAAAAAAAGAGTTTAATTTTATTCATGTGGTGATGTCAACAGTTGTTGAATATCTGTGAAGGGTGTCCTTGAATTTAATGACAACCTTTTCTTTTTATTTAAGAAGTTTCTCATCTAATGCCACTACAATTGTAACAAATATATAACAAATGTTGATATCACCTCGTTAAGAAAATTAAACTCTAGGTTTCTACCGGAGCGTTTTTTTTTGACCACACAAATTATACTATTATAAATCCACATGGCTGACCCACTTCCAGATGAGCTAGAAACTTGAAATATGGCCAAATTATAGTTTCTAGCCTTTAACCGACGGGAAATTCCAAAAGGTGAAAAAATTTAATTTTTAACCCCCAAAACAAAATTTAAAAATGGCGGAGCAACTTTAAAGTCGGCGCGGACCTTTCTTTGGAAGTCTCTTGTGGCTAAACGGTAAGACTTATCAAAAAACGGCTCTGGAATTACATTAGTTTACATCAACTTGCAAAGAAAACGCACTGTGAGTTTGGGGGCCTAGCCCCCAATGAGCAAAGCGAATGTTATATTATAAAAACTGTAAACACACTGAGCTTTTCTCACGTCCCCTTCCACCTTTCCCTAGTCTAAGGATATGGGTGAAAAAACATAAAGCTACATGTAATAAATAATAAACAAGTAAATACCAAGAAAAGCATTGATCTAACTTTTATTAATATCTGTCGTTAAACATTCAATTGCCACTTATTCTCGAGTAACATTTCCTCAGTAACGTATGTTTGTGAGAGAATTTAGTTTTAGTTTTTGCAAACTTAAAAAAAAACTTGCTTTAGCTCTTCTTTCAAATTTTAATATGGAAATTTGATTAAATACAACACTAGGATGGATTTTGAGAGTTTTAATTTGATTTCACAAATAATAAAGTTGTTTTTACTTTATTAATATGTTTTAAATACTCCTAAATGTTATATAACTTTAAATTGAGAAGTTATAATTTAAATTATCTTTAAAATTTATCTGGATAGAATTGTTTAAGAGATTTTTCCCCTCAGAAACGAATTAAAAGCTTAAATTTAAGATTTTTGTTCCATTGTAGCATTTCATAAATAATTTTTTACTCAAACAATTAAACTTTAGCATTCTTACATTTCAAGCTAGAGTCTTAATTTTACAAATTATTTATTTTAATTCAATTAACATCAATTCATGATCCAATATTTAAACTGTTTGAGCTATGGACATAATATTTTCCACACACGTTTTAAATAATAACTTGAACCTTGCCTCTCAGTATAAGATTAATAAAATCGTTCATATGTTACTGAGAAATGGATTTTTTTTTAAATATAATATTTTATGTCCCTGATAAAATTTGAACCATTCAATCTAAAAACACATATCACACTGACTTACTAGAACCTCACGTAATAGCTTATAACAATTTGTATGTACAGTTAAATTAGTTACCTAGCACAATACATTTAATTAAATTCATTCAAAAAAAAAATCACAATAACTTAATTTCTTCAACTTTCCCATAAACTTGAAAAATATGATATGTTTTCTTCTTCTATGCAAATATCCAAAACAGTTCATATTAACATTCTCACATATTAGCAAAATGCATCAGGTGATTACCTTAAAATCAGTTAAATTGTATTTATAAGTTTGCAAACATTTTTGTTGTTGTTATTGATTGAAAGATTCTATTATGCACATTGAAATTTGTATTGAACATTTTTTCAACTTATATATTAAAATCGTGTTCATATATGACGCACGTAGAGTTCAATATTTCAAAATTGCCTGATTATAAAAAAATTAGATGCTTATAATTTAGATTATAAGCTAAGTTAAATGTTAAATAACATGTTTTTTAAAAGTTCGAAAATATAAATCTAGTTCAAAATAACATTTACATATACTGTTGCTTACATAAAATGGGTACACATAAATTTTTATCTATTGTATTTTTATATAGGCCATTTTATACTAACATAAGCTCATTCAATGCAGAATTATACAAAACATAAGTATTAATTTAAGATATGTGTAATTATAATATATATTGTTCAACAACAGGAACATTTTGTCTTATAATTTGATATATTTTAATGTCAACGTTTTTACATAATTCATACATTTTGAAATCATTTTAAAAACGATACATTTAAAATGGATTTTTCTAAATTGATATGTTTCATCAAGAAGTATAGATGTCCTTTTATTTTTAAATTATCTGAGTGTTTTATTGATTGTATAGAGTCCATTCACTAAAATTAGTTTTAATTCTTTGTTTTTTTCACAACAAAAACAAAAATCTGAAATACGTGTATTTAAAATAAAAACACAACATTTTCACTAATCTGATAATTTCCGCTCAATGCTGCTTCCAGCTGTTTGCTGAAATAAAAAATCAAACATTTATAAACATTAAAAATGTAAAAGAGATTGTAAAATTATTTTCCTACTTCAATAATACTGAATAAATCATGTTTAGATAGCATTTTATTTACAAATCTATACTATAGATTATCGTTTGCTAGTTTAACCTAATTAAAATGTGTATTTTTTAAATATTTTACTATGTCAACTAAATAAGGCAAATATACTTTGAATTAATTTAACCAAACAAACTTAATTATTTGAAACAGGTTGGTTCTTTATCTAAATTAACGCTACTGATAACATCAGGAAAGGATATAACCTATATATCTATATAAACATAATAATATATTGATAAAATGTATATGTTTATAACCTGAATTCAAAATTTATTTTAAATTCAGTAGGTATAACCTAATTCTCACTGTTATAATAGCAGTTTGTTTATAAATTCATAATTGTGCTATTTCGGAGTGATCAAATGTGTGTATCTTTATAAACAAATGTTTTATATCTTAATTAGCTATAATATCTTATCCAATAGGGAAAACAATGATAACACATATTTTAATGAAGGATAAAATGACCATAACAAATAATTTAGCCAAAAATAGATACATTTATAAATAATGTTCATAGTATTAAAGTATTTTCAACCAAATATGAAAATCATAGTTTTACTATTTTATTATTATTTGAGCTATTTGACCTTAAAATGGTTTGAAAATTAAAAGTAACATTATAAAGTCACAAAATGCAGTTACTTACATAACCTACCTTTGTAGTACACTTCTCTATACATGCTTGGACAATTTTTGCCCCCACCCTGAAATCAAATAAATAATAAAGGGATTTAGTTACAAATGTTGAATTTTCAAATATAAATGACCGCCCCATCTCAATTTAAACATATAGTAAACACTTTCCACCCCTTTAAGCTCTCATATAATTATACCTGTAAAATACACCTGCTCTCAATAGTATTTATTACCTATCAAAACAACAAAAATATTGCATTTTTATTGATAATTCTTTTTTCATTTTTATATTTGAGTTGAAGAGATACAAGCATAATATTAATATTAATTAATTAATATTACATTTCCAAACAAATGAAAAAAATGACACGTTGTACTCCCCATAGTTTTTCTTAAACTCAAAATAGAAACTCTACTAAAAGCTCGTAGTATTTGTGAAACTAAATAATATACACTGTTGCAGAAAAACTCCACCAAAGACAACATAACAATTATTTTCATATTTTAGTACCCTTATGTTTAGTAATCCATAAAAATATATATGGTTGTTTATAGAAACTACTGATTTTCTAAAGATACATTCCATATTAAAATATATTTAATTTTAAGAGTACTAACACACTAAAACGATAAGTTATTTTATATCCGAAATAGTTGCGAATATATTATCAAAATTGAAAATTAAATTAAATCAAAATTGTTGGGGACGTTTTGTAGAAAATAGATTTTATCTCTTTTTTTACCCTTCAGTGAACTCATCGCAAAAAAAAAACACAGCAAAAAATCATTATTTTTATTTCAGGGGGTCATGAAACGTCAACATGTATCGACATCTCAAGTTCGAGTATTTTTGACGATCACAATGCTTTCTCTCTTCGAGGTGTCGAGATAAAATAAAACAAAGTTTAGAATAACACAGATCATCTCAAACGAGAGGACAATGTATTTGAAACTGCTAGTAGTGGAAATATACCCACCAGGACTGTTATAGTTCAATTATAATAGGTATAACTCTTTAGAGAACACAATTTTTTTTTTTTTACTATAAAAAATAATAAATTACTATTTTATTATTGTTATTTTATAGATAGTGATAATATCTATAAAAAGTGACACCTGCATATAACATTATTTGATATATATATATATATATATATATATATGTGGGATATTGTATCTTAGTAGCATTCGTGTCTGGGTCAGATATGCTCTTTCCTATGAATATATAATGTAGCACAGTCCTTAAATATACTTACATTATGTTAATGGTTGTATTCAAAATATTTATGAACATTTTAATTTAAGGAACCACTTAAATTGTGATAGGTTTTAAAAAAAAAATTACCGTGCTAGTGTAGGCTTACCACCTGTATATAAAACAAAATTTTCTTTTGATAATTTTACCAGATATAATTTTAATTAAAATAAAACAAGACAGAAACATATTAGTTGGCTTAAAATAATTTTCCAAATTTATCACTTATTTTAATGTTTACAATCAAAAGCTTGCGAGCAACAACATCACAAATAAATCTTTCTTTCTTTATCCTCGCATCTTATCACATGTTCAGTTTATATGGCTATGTGATATTTACTATAAGGGGTTAAGGATGAGGAGGGAAACAATTTAGAGGTAATTTACCAGCAGTTGCGTGGAATTAAGAGTGAGAAACCATTTAGGAAAACCAGTCTCAGTAAACCCGACAGGAATTCGAACCCTTATCCCTTTGTCCTCAGCAGGACAATCTAGCTCATGAGTGACGCCTTAAGATTAGACCATTCGACCACTGATGAGAGTTACTATTTTATATAAATATATATATTTTTTATATATATAATATTTAACGTTAGTTTATATCGTAGAACTTTTAATATTTTTCAATTAAAATATTCTATTATCTAAAGTTCAATAATTATTAGTGCCTCAGGAAGAAAAAAAATTAAAAAATAATCTTATCCTCTTTCATATTTTTTTAGTTTCACGTCTTACTACCCGTTCAAGTTATATGCTTATGTACTAATTACATTAATAGTTTTAGGGATGAAAAAATTTAAAAAAATCGTACCAGCACTTGCGTGGAGGGGAGAGTAGAAAACAATTTTTTTTAAAACTGTGTAGACCTGACGGAGTTACGAACCTTGACCGCTCCATCATCGGCAGTCTAATCTACTGCGAGAGTAGCGCCTTAAGACCATGCGGTCATGTTTTCATCTTTTTTAATCTACCTTGAGTCTCAAGGCTTATAGAGATCGTTCTATCTTTGATATCAAATATTACCTCCGTCAGGGATTTATCGTCCAATTAGTACCTCTATGACTGCCATTGAGGAGTCTTAGTCGTCTTACAAACTGAAAGCGATAACCACCCCCAAACCTTGGTAATACCACCTTTTACCACTGTGACTACTTGAGGGATTGTATGCAGATGTGTGATTGCCCGAAGCGGAGTAGTTGGGATTGTATAGGGGGGGGGGTGGGGGGAGAGAGAGGTGTGAAGGAGGAGGAAGGGGCAAAGGGTAATATCCTCGTATGGACTATGCCCAGTGGTTAATGGCTTCATGTCAATACGTCTAAGCAGACCCTGTGGTGTCGTGTTCTGGTATTGAGATGGTTGGAGGGTGGGGACAAAGGGGGTGGTTGGGAAGGGGTGGTAATGTACCTTCTGTGCTCCTCCCTAACTATTGCAGGAATTACACAGTAATGATTGGAAGTGATGATTCTAGAGCTATATCGATGACTTGCTTCGGTGATCCATCATAAACCAATGCCGTGTTTTTTATTCATTGTAAAGTTATTAACAAACTACTTATAAATAAATCTTGAATGAAGATATAAACTATTTAAAAAAATTCTTTATTATAGTACAAAAATGTCTGTCCTTAAATAACGTGAATACTTTTTTTTAAAATGATTTTTGACCCCCCTTTCTTCACGTAAGGAATTGGAAGATTTTTCTGTTCTCTCCACCTTCTTCCCCCAACCCCTCTATCTTTTTTTTTTACGATTTAGTAAATTAGATTATTTCAATAGTTTAATGTTTATAGACATAAGGACTGGTAACAAAACGATTGATAAGAAATATTATAATCGTTTATTTCAGTAAGTTTAGGTTTAACATATTATAAGCAAATGAAATACAGGCGGAATATTATAATTAATATATTTAATTTTCCTAAATTTTTTTTAAAGATTTTTTTATCACCACAAACATAGATAAAAATCTTAACGTAAGAGGAATTTTATGAACCGCCACTAACCCCGTAAGTAAACCTAGGAAAATACTGAGATCCTCCATCCAAAAGATTCTTGCGAAGTTTAAGGAGCTCCCAAACCGTTGGAGTCAGTTTGTCCGAGAAAATAATAAAATATGTTATCTACACTTATTTTTAAAATAATAATAGCACTTAGATGCACAAATAATTAAAAAAATAATCATTTATAAAATTAATGTTATTATTAAAATTATATATTCAAAAAGTATGAAAAATGTTTTTATATTTTGCATTTAAAAACTTTAATAAAAACACATTTATGACCAGCTTCAGTGGCAGCATGGTCTAAGGAGCTAGTCTCGCTGTAGACTAGACTGTATACAACGGGGAGCTCGAGGTTAAGATACAGGTCGGGTGAATTGACTTTTTTTTTACAAAATTGTTTTCCACTTTCTCTCTCTCTCTCTCTCTCTCTCTCTTCCCACGCAAATGTGTGTACACTTTCTCTAAATATAGCCTTTATCATCCCCAAAACCATTAGCCCAATTAGTATATAAACGTATAGCCCGAACGGGCAGTAAGACGTGGTACTTAAATACACCTTTATGACTGAAAATAAAATAAACCCATTCTTTGAGAGCACTGCTATAATAAAAATACGGTAGGAAGAAACTTTAAGAGGAACCAATTTGTTTTTTAGTAGTCAACAAAAATAATATATATTTTATTCTACTATTAGTGTCATTATATTCGTGTTAATATTTATGTATGAAGAGTAACAGCTTCATATTACATGACCTGACGTATGAACCCATAATGTTTGAAAGCCCATCACACAGCCGATAATCAGAAAATAGGCCTATAAGATCACGCTCGAATCACAAAGATTTAGATTTTTTTTTTCATTCTTAATGTTATTCTTAGTTTAAAAAAATAATTTGGATGATTTTCATAGTTTTTCTTATTATTAGGTAATTAATTTTTCTTATTTCAAATTACTCGTAATTATTGCTGAAAATTTTGTAGTAATTTTAAATTTGTCAAGTTGGTTTTACTGATCTAAAATCCAATGTTTTTTGAAGAAGAATACAGGAAACCGTACCACGATATGACGTCTGGTTGGAGTTGTACTGCTTACTTTAAGGTGCTATCCGTGGAGTGTGTGCTCTTAAGGTGGGGATTTAGTGAACGCGTCTCTGTATTCTGGTGAGCGTCCTCCTTAAAACATCAATTGTATTATTATTATTATTATTATTATTATTATTAGCACCGCGTCTTACTACCCGTTCGGGTTATACGCACTTACGCTAAAGTGTATTGGTAGGGTGATTGTGAGATGAAATGGAGGACCTACAGTTTAACGTGGAATCCGAACCACGGTGGAGGCCTGGCATTCCCCACATTCACAAGATGTCTTGTCAGAGGTGAAGGAAGGGTTTGGTAATCAGATAAATCTGTGCCGTGCTCTACTAGAAATATAGAGTTTGATTTTCTCCTCGTGGTGACATCAACAGTTGTTAAATAACTGTCATGAGTGTCCTGGAATTTAATGACAACCTTTCTCTTCATTTAAAAAGATGTCATCTAATTCCGCTATGCTCATGACATGTATTCAACAACTGTTTATATCACGATTAAAAAAAACCTAAAGAATAATTATTTGATTTATTTTGACCAGTAAATTGATTTGCTGTAAGAACTAAATAAAAAAAAACTTAGCTTTTCTCGTGTTCCTTAAACTCACACCATCAGAAATTTCAAAGTGGGAATAATTTTTATTTTTTAAGGAGGACGCGTTGCATACGTTCAGAAATCCTTGGCTATTCAAAAACGGATTTTTGTCATTTTAAAATATGGTTCACGATAAAATAAAGGTGAAAGGTATCAGCATGTCTTTATAAAATTGAAAAAACTTTAATACTGAATTCTATAATTGTAATTAATTGTATGAACAAATCATTTCAAAGACGTTATAGGCCAAATATATTATCTCTCAGAATAAGATAAATAATGAGAAACATAGTTCTAGCTTTCAGTGGAGGATTTAAAAATTTTGCGCTCCTAGGCACAATTATAATATGCGTCCACCCTCACCAATATTTTTTTTTCTTTTTTTGTCAAGGTCTTTAGGAAGTTTTGGTGGAAATATGTGTTGGTGGAGGGGTGTGGGGGATGGAAGTTAGTATTCAAGAAAAGATTTCTACTAAAGATAATCAAACATGTACAGTCCATGCCCTACAGCAACTTGAGTTAACATTATGAAGATAGGGAGACTGACCTCATTTACAAAGCGATTGCAAAGTAGTTATTTAAAAATAAATATTGCCGTTCCAACCTAAACTTGAACTATTCCGATAATGTTAGTTAATAATTTTTAAAGATAATTATTAAAAACAAAATATTATAATAAAAGTAATGGTATCCGAAATGTACCGCCCCCTAACACCACCGCCCCTAGGCCCATGCCTAGTGGGCTTATAGTGTAGATCCGCTTCTGCTAGATTTACTCAAAATTTGAAAGATTTTTTAAAAGGCTAGCTATATTTATTCTAGCCACGTATTAGCTACCCATTCAGGTTATCAGCATATATATTGTACGATAGTTGAATGGGGATGAATAATGTACAATTTTTTAGGAAATGTGCCAAAATTTGTTCGGAGGGGAATGAGTAAAACATTCAGGAAAAATCACCCTCAGCACACACAAACTGGATTTTAACCTTGATATTTTCTGTCACAAGCAATAGAGTCTGAACACAATATTGACGTGATAGATTATTTTACTAAAAATACTGGTCTCACGGAATAACGTTTCGATGTTTCAGAACTGTGAGTCCCATCAGAAATATTTGGGAAGATGTTCCTGTGAGGATACTCACCTTCAACTAGGTGGTGATCTTATATGCCCAGAAAAATAAATTAGCATCGTTTACACCTTCTTAAAGGTGACCTGATGGTCTAGGGGTAAGGTGTCAGACCTCTGTGCTGGGGGTACGGGGTTTAATCCTCGGTCCCGGCACAGATTTATCTGATTGCCAAACCCTTCCTTTACCTCTGACAAGACGTGCATTAATCACAACTTGTGTGGAATGCCAGACCTCTACCATGGTTCGGATCCCACGTTAAACTGTGGGTCCTCCATTTCATCTCACAATCACCCTACCATTATATATACCCGTCTCGGTGGCGTAGTTGGCTAACGCGCTAGTCGTGTTGAGCTCAATCGCTGAGGACGGGGAGATCGAGGTTCGAATCTCGGTCGGGTGAACTGGGGGGTGGTTTTTTTCCTAAATGGTTTTCCACTCTCCCTCCACGCAAACGCGGGTTCACTTCCTCTAATTCAACCTTCCCAATTCATAATCCATTAGAGTAATTAGTACTTAAAGCGTATAACCCGAACGGGTAGTAAGACGCGGTGCTAAATATATTACCATTATACATGAGCGTAAGGGGTTATGACCCGAACGGGTAGTAAGACGCGATGTTAGAAGTAATAATCTTCTAAATTTTTTTTGCAGTCAGTGTACCAAGGCAACCAATCTCCTTCCTTTCCACCTATCCATATCAAACTCCAAATCACTTGTCAATCAATTCTACACATCCTGGCATTGTGTATTCACGGGGACCCTGCTCCATATGTTGCCAGAGCGTTGATAGGGAGGGGGGGGGATTGGAGAGGGAGGGGGATTGACCGCTACATTTGCAAACACATACATCCACGCACGGAGTAACGTACTGGATCCTAATTGTAGCTACCTCAACATCACGTTGCTTTTAATGTACATCCATGATATCCCCCATCCCTTACATCCAGCCTCGCAATGTACTCATCACCTTTACGTATGAAACAATTAAAGAATACATTTAAATAGGTGCTTAGGTATAAAACTTCTTTTTATTCTCAAGGTGGTGATAAAGTTTCATATTCCTTTTATAAAATTAAAAATATGTATCTTATAATGTATTATGTAAAAGTTGTGTCGTTACATTCTTTCACCTTTCGCCGTGTTTATTATATTATGATATCAGATCAAATAAATAGTAGGATACAATAGTTACAGTATTTAATGGTTTATGACACTCTTCGAAATCCTGTGATTGATATATTTAATAATTTTTTTCCTCGGAAAATACTAACAAAGCCTATTGCTGGTGTTGATAATCATATGAAAAAATTTTCAAATATGAATTTAAAAAAATATTGCTTTGGCCATTTTTTTTAAAATTAATCAAATTCAAAAAATCAGATATCCCTTAATTATCTTTAGTTTCTTTAATTTTTCTGAAATACCACCATACAGTTTTATTTAAACCTCCTGGATATCTGCGTTGAACAAAATTGATACAGTCATTTTGGGTTGATTTTGAATTTTCCTAAATCAATTATAGATATTAAATATAGTACAATTTTAATAAAATACCCATAAACAAATTTTTCTTAGATTAAAATTTAAAATTTGATGATATGAGTACTATTTATGGAAAATTTAAAACTGCGTGAAATATGATATTAAAAAAAATACACTATCATATTTACTTGTCTGTAGAATGGATCAGTTTTTTTTATCAAAGAGATGTTTCAGGTTAGGTTATATTTGGCAGACATGGATAAAGGTTTTTTGTAAATTCTGGTTCATTTCTTCATTATGTTTGATTGCCGTAATTTTTGATAATTCTCTTTCATACAGAAATTTGGCTACAAATGAATGACATAACTAATTTTAATTGATTAATTAAACAAAGAATAACATTCTTCGTTCCCCTTAAGTTGAGCAGAACTTCACCAACTCAGAGATTCTGAACAATAATGTTTAAAATAATAGTTCCTAGCCTTCTTCATAAAATTAACCCCCCTGAACTAATATTTATTTGAGGTATTTAAACTGCGCCTTCTGTACGGACAGATTATACCAGCACACGACTTATAAACTAACTTGAATCTAGAACAGACACAACAATCTGTCCCCAGACCATAAATTCATCACTGTGAAAGAAGAAACCAACATTTAACCAAATACATTTTTTTCGTCCATTCCAGGAATCGAACATGGAACTCTTAACTAAAAATTCAGACAATCCACCGACATAGGGCTAAGGCATCGGAATATTAGTTAAATAAATAAAAAATTAGACATTGCATTATTGAGTTGTTTTAAGGAGGTTGTATAATTATATTTAATTTAAATTCAAAACTCACCTTACATAATGTCTGATGCTTTTTTCAGTCATTAGATTTCGAATGTCATGAGCAATGGGAGGTAATTTGAATTGTGAGTGACAAAATAGCATCAATTAGTTTATTTGACGTTTACAAATATTAGACTACACTGAGGGAGCATGAAATCAATCTACACTAATATTATAAAGAGGATTTTTATTTTTTTATTTTTTTTGTAATGGATAAACTCAAAAACTACTGGACCGATTTAAAAAATTCTTTCACCAATATAAAGCTACATTATCAGCGAGTAACATAGGCTATATTTTACTTTGAAATTTTAATTTATTCTTCATAAAAATGTCGATCGTTTTACACACGGTATAACAAATTGCCCAAAAATATGCTTTCTCCACGTGCGCTGCAAAAACTATTGGTATTACATAGAAAAAATACTATACGTATTGAACGTTCTCAATAATGTGAACAAAAAAGTCCATGAGACAATATATGTAATTATTATAGTTATGTTACAATAAACGTTTTTTGTTGAAATTAGTCAACTAAAACACGGATGCGAACAAAAAAGTGATTATATCCGTATCATGGTATGAATCCTTATCCAAGTCGCGGGCAGCAGCTAGATGTACAATAAAGGTATTGATGAAAATAGCATCTTCAATGTAGAGCTATCAGTTGGCTGACTCAAAATTACATGTGCGCTCGGGGTTTAATACACCAGCTTACACTGGCTTACCCGAAAGCTAATCACTAGTTAGCTTAATAAATTATCATCGCAGGCCTACAAAGTTCACCATTATTTAAAATACTTGTTATATGCCTCCTTTATGAGGAGAAATAAAATACCCACATCGGTTGTCACATGGTATAAGGCGTCACTCTCTTGTTAAATTGAGAGGCTGGTGATAAGGAGTTCGAGGTTCGAATACTGGTCAGAGGTAGTGAGAGTATTTTTTAAAATCTTAAATGGCTTCCCACTATACCTCCACGTAAATGCCAGTATAATTATTTACTTTAAAATTCTACCTTCTTCATACCTATTTATTTTGTGTAATTAATGTATTAGTATGACACAATTTCTGGTCCACCCCATATGGAAACGTGACTAGGTATATAATGTATGTATGCATGTATGTATGTATGTATGTATGTAATGTATGTATGTATGTATGTAATGTATGTATGTATGTATGTATGTATGTATGTAATGTATGTATGTATGTACGCATGTATGTATGTATGTATGTATGTATGTATGTATGTATGTATGTACGCATGTATGTATGTATGTATGCATGTATGTATGTATGTATGTAATGTATGTATGTATGTATGTATGTATGTATGTATGTATGTATGTATGTATGTATGTATGTATGTAACGCATGTATGTATGTATGTAATGTATGTATGTATGTAATGTATGTATGTATGTATGTAATGTATGTATGTATGTATGTATGTACGCATGTATGTATGTATGTAATATATGTATGTATGTATGTATGTATGTATGTATGTATGTATGTATGTATGTAATGTATGTATGTATGTATGTACGCATGTATGTATGTAATGTATGTATGTATGTAATGTATGTATGTATGTATGCATGTATGTATGTATGTATGTATGTATGCATGTATGTATGTATGTATGTATGTAATGTATGTATGTATGTAATGTATGTATATATGTATGTATGTATGTATGTATGTATGTATGTATGCATGTATGTATGTATGTATGTATGTATATATGTGTGTATGTATGTAATGTATGTATGTATGTATGTATGCATGTATGCATGTATGTATGTAATGTATGTATGTATGTAATGTATGCATGTATGTATGTATGTGTGTATGTATGTATGTAATGTATGTATGTATGTATGCATGTATGTATGTATGTATGTATGTAATGTATGTATGTATGTATGTATGTATGTACGCATGTATGTATGTAATGTATGTATGTATGTAATGTATGTATGTAATGTATGTATGTATGTATGCATGTATGTATGTATGTATGTATGTACGCATGTATGTATGTAATGTATGTATGTATGTAATGTATGTATATATGTATGTATGTATGTATGTATGTATGTATGTATGTATGTATGTATGTATGTATGTAAATGTATGTATGTATGTATGTATGTATGTACGCATGTATGTATGTATGTAGTGTATGTATGTAATGTATGTATGTATGTATGTATGTATGTATGTAATGTATGTATGTAATGTATGTATGTAATGTATGTATGTAATGTATGTATGTATGTATGTAATGTATGTATGAATGTATGTATGTATGTATGTATGTATGTACGCATGTATGTATGTATGTATGTAATGTATGTATGTATGTATGTATGTAATGTATGTATGTATGTATGTACGCATGTATGTATGTATGTAGTGTATTTATGTATGTATGTATGTATGTATGTATGTATGTATGTATGTATGGATGTATGTATGTATGTATGTATGGATGTATGTATGTATGTTATGTATGTATGTATGTAAGCATTGTTTTCACTATGATGGAATAACAGTAAGATATATCAGAGATTAAAACAAATAAAGGTGAATTTTTCGCGTGTTTTCTTCCTACTCTATCGTAAAGCTAAATAAATATCAGAAAGAAAAAAAAATATGGTAGCGGTATTAATAAGTGAAAAAAACCCCCACAACTGTTAATCCCAGGTTAGTCAACATAACCTGAAACTTATATTTACATGCTCACCAACCAAAAACATTCAAATATAAACAAATAAAAAAAACTTTATTTCTCATTCACAGATTTGTTACATGGTTTGCATTTACTGCTACGCTAAAAAAATAAAAAAAAAATCAACGCTTTGGATTCATCATCCAGAGAGATGGAAAAAGGGGTAGAATGGAGGGAGAGCTGGGGGTGGAGTATATCTATACATATATACAAACAAATAAAAACGTATAATCGGGCTGTTCGGAACTCACTATGAGGTGATTAGTAATACAGCGTAGTCATTTCTAATAAAAAAAATGATTGCCGATGGTCTAGTCCGATTGGTAAAGAGAAGAGTGTGGTTAAATAGTATTAAATTTTTTTTTTAAATAAATAAAAAAATGTATTTTTACGCAGGCAGATAGGTTTGAATAGAAACCGCTTGCTTGTGTTAGGCTGTAAATAATATAAGTCACACTTAACCTAAATTCTACACTCTCATTTGGTAACCCTTTTTTCCTTTTTTTAGTCACCGCGTCTTACTACCCGTCAGGGCTAGACACATATGTAATAATTACGCTGATGTGTTTAATACGAAGAAGTTTTAGTTTAAATTATATGTACCTATATTTTCTTGGAGGGAGAGTGAGAAATAATTTAGATAAAATCACTCTTAGTACACCTGACTGGGATCTGATCCCCGATATCTCTACCATTGGCAGTCCAGTCCATCAGGTCGTACGTAAGTCTTTTGAACCATGTGAGATATTAAGTATGGACATTCATACAGAGATAACATTATCTAATCCAACCTAATCTGACCATCAAGCAAATTATTTCAATTTTTGCATATCTAACATAGCATAGCCTAAGCTAACCTAACAATCAGGCGATATCCCTTGATTTTAGTAGACTTAGCATAATATAACATAAACTAGCCTAACCTAACCTAACATTAAATAGCCTAGCCTAACAATCAGACGATTCCCTTTAAGTTTCGCAAATCTAATCCAACCTAAACAATGGTATCGATCAGACAATTGAATTGGCTATATAAACGCGTGTCAAAAGTAATCAACACGCAAGGTAAGTAATGAAACGGATAGCCGAAACTATTATTAATGCATTTTAGTGGGGATATTCCCTCTTAGATATCATATTCTGAAAATTGAAAAATGACACCTGGACACGGGTATCGAACCCGGGGCCTTCGGCGTACCTTTGGCGTACTAAGTCGAAGGTCCCGAGTTCGATTCCCGTGTCCAGGTGTCATTTTTCAATTTTCAGAATATGACACAAGGTAAGTGTTTTCACAATTTGTGCCAAACGTCTTGCGCACCTTGATTACGAGAATGACGCCTTCCATAGTTCGACCACCGATGCGTGTATCGGATTAATTATTAAGGTCAACAATCAAGTATTTTTACTTAGGTTTTTTTAGGAGCCTTTGAAGAAACCTTTTCCAAAATTTCCCTTTTATTACCATAGTAAGATATATAAATAACACGGTATTAAAACATTACTAAAACTACTGCTGTTACATTTGATAGATACAAGTCACATTAAATATTATAAAATAATTATATAATACATCTTCCAATGTCAACCACAAACAAATATTGTATAATAGGTAAAATGGTTATATTGAATAATGCTATAATAGATAGCATTACTTCAAAATAAATAGTCAAGACCCGCTTCGGTTGTAGTGGTCTAACGCGCTACACTTGCAGTAGATTAGACTGCCAATGATGGGGAGATCAAGGTTCAAGTCTCGGTCGGGTGTACTTAGGATACTTAAAAATGATCTTCCACTCTCCCTCTACACAAATGCGAGGATACTTCCGCTACCTAAATATAGCCTTCCTAATCCCTAAATCCATTAGCGTAATTAGTACGTAGGCGTATAGCTTGAACTGTTAGTAAGATGCGGTGCTAATTAAAAAAGTATTTAATTAAAATACTTTTTAAGTATCGGTATCCATATAACCAGTTGCATTGTATTTTTTTTCATAAAGAATTTTAAAACCTTTGAGAACCTTTTTTTTTCTTAAATTTTCAACTACATAATTTTTGTACTTGTTGATAAAAAACAACAAAATAACAAATTATTAATAAACTTGGAAACGTTCTCATAATATAAATACTAAACCCGCTACAACATTTCGTAGTTGAAACAAACATCAGCATAGTTTATCCAAGCGCTACCCCCTCATGGGATTTACAGGCTGTGCTACCCTTGCTCCTCCCTACCACCTTATCCGGTGATAGATCAATAGCGATGACAAGGTCCATCACCGGTGGATCGAAATCACGTCAGTCGGTCATACAAATATACTACCATACTGGGTACGTACTTTTCAATTAAGCTATAGTACGTCGCAAGATATGAACACTCTAATACAGCTATACTGCGTTACAATAAATGAACCGTCCAATGCATATTTATTATGGTGCAGGATATAAACCATCCAATGCAGCTATACTATTTTTCAGGATATGAACCAACCAATGCGAATATATATTATGGTGCAGAATATAGTCCGTCTTTACTATACTAAGATGCATGATAAGAACCGTCCAATACAGTTAGACTACGTTGCGAGATATGACCCGTCCAATTCAATTATTCTATTATGCAGTGAATATGTCACCGGCAATTTGTGAAATTAAGGCCTATAAAATGCCCAGGCTTTCTAATGCCAGAGGGATTTTGGCAAAGTATGAAATAAATTAGTTTTTCTGTTGTATTTCTTACTTATTTTCAAGTTCTTTGTCTTTTTGACATCCCGGAATATGTTATCAATTCTTTTATCCAGTTTTATATTAGTCTTGCTCCGTTTTTTGACAGGTTCACTTAATTCCTAATCAACTAAATGTCAGCACAAGCTTAAGATACGTTGGTGGAAAAAGGAATTTTAAAGACAAAGGGAGAATTATTTTGCCAGTTTCTTGTCATAGCTATTGTTGGGTGCTCCTTAATTATTTTTTTTGTAAGGATGATGAAATCGAATTTTGAGGAGCTACTTTGTTTGGTTGCATCCAAAATTTCCACCACAACACCACCAATATACTACGAAATGAATAAAACCTTTCGACTTGGACGATTACTAAACATCAACTGAAGTAGTCAAGAGACCTTTAGCATGCTGTAGATTTTTAAACCACGTGGCAGTAATCGTAGCAAGAAATAAATATGTGGGAACTCGGATGTGTTCACTTGTGATTAAGCCGTGGTGTCACCACCATATGAGTACGTTCACACTCTAGTGTTCACTCGGTCACTACTCGTATCGTCTAAATTTGCGATCCGAGCCCATTCGGATGGCGTCATCCGATCAGTGTGGAGTCGGGCCGTGCTTCCTATATGTGTCAGCTCGGATACAAGTAGCATTCCAAAATGGCGGCGGAACGGTGAAAGGATATCGTGCTAGAAAGTGGATTGAGCGGGAAAATTAGTAGATGTCCTTAATTCTTCGCGCTTGAAAATCCAATTCATCATCAACTGTTTCCAGCCTGTGGCCAGGCCAGTTTGTTAAAATGCCTTTATCTTCCTCTATCCTTCCACTATTCTTTCTTCTTTGATTATTTCTATTCTTCTCCTCTCACTTGAACACTTTCTGTTAGTTGCTCCTCAAATCTCTTTCTCGGCCTCCCTGGCAATCGTTATCTTACCTGCTTCATTTCTATAATTTTCTTTGTCATCCTCTCTTTTTCCATTCTCATTACATGATCATACCATCTTAGTCTTGCTCCCTCTACTATCTCATGTACTCCCTGTACCCCCGCTCTTTCCAGGATTTCTTAATTCCTAATCTCGTTTCTCTCCTCGTGACAGCTAACATGCTCCTCACAAACTTAATTCCCGTGACCTCCACTTTCCTAATCTCTCTTACATTCAATGTTTATGTTTCTGCTGTATATGCGACAACGGGCACAAAGTGCGCACTGTATAACACTTCCTAACACTCCAAGGAAAATTCTCTTCTCTATAGCGGGTCTCTTAAAAAACTTATATAACAATTACGGGTCCGAATTTTCTTCTTCACTTCATGCGAGAGATATTGATTACTTTACAGCTTATTTATCAACAAATTTGTGACAGCTCCGATACCTTTAAACACGAGATTGGCCATCTTTATAACGCCCCGAGCAGCAAGACGTGAAAACCCTCCCTCCTAGATGCTCTACGAGCTTGGCTCGTTACGATTGTGCTCGGTCCTAGTTAACTCGTAGCGTGTCGCCGCGGCTTTAGGGACTCGTGGACTATGAAAAGTTAATGTGGGTTGCGGTGATAATAGATGGATAGCTCTCAAAAGCTTAGTTACAAACACGTGTACCCACTACTTCGCGGCCAGATAATTGATGTGATGTGGTGAACCATGGTAGCCAAGTGACATTTAACGTTCTCGTAGAAACACATGACGTCAAGCCCTGGTTCGGCACTCAACGATGCCAGATGGTGAAAAGTCAAGATAGGATTCTCGTGTCGATGTATTTAGACTTAATTGGAATTAGTACTCCAGCTATCGCGATCAAACAGAATGCACAAAAAGATGTTTGTGACGCCATTACAGAGATATTAAATAATAACTTAATACTAATGAAACGTTTGACACATTGGTTCAGTCGGTAGAATTTTTGTAAACTTACTCAAGGGCCCCGGGTTTGATTCTCGGATCGCTGAAATATTTACCATTTGCGAAATGTTTATTTCTCCTTTCACAATGATAAATCAACAACTGGAGTCTGGATGTTATGTCTGTTCTTGATTTAAGTTAGTTTATAAGTCATGTTCTGATATAATTAGTCGATCCAGAAAGTGCACGTTAAAGATATAAATAAATAATGATTTAAAATATACCTTATGACTATTCAAACAAAATAATAATAATAATATTTGACGTCTTATTATTTTGTTTGGAAAAATTTTGTGCTATCTTGATTAATACATTAAATTTATAAAATAAAAATATTTCAGGTACCTTCCTTAACGTTTTCGTTTACATGAAATCTGCTATCCGCTATTTTATTGAGGTTTTACTGTTAGATAAACAAAACCTTAAAGATATGTTATTATTTTATATGTAACGACGAAAATATCTGATAAGATCCATAATAATGTTATTGAAAAATGTGAGTTGATCCATAGTTAAGCTAATGATCAAGCAAAAGAATAAACGAAAACTTGCTATAATACCCTTAAAGTTGTTTAATTCTGTTTATATATATATATATATATATATAGGTCACCCTCTGTAGCTTAAGGCTAAAGTGCCCGCTTCAGGAGCCGATGTTAGTAGGTTCAATCCCAACCAGGATCGATGGATTTTTCCTGTACGATATAAATCCGTGTCACAACTTTCTTTGGAGGGGAATTACAGCCGATGGTCACATGTCTAATGTGGTATGTAGAATAACCAGGGAAGAAATGTGAAAATACCTTTCCTGTCAAAATCGGAAGACCCTTTCGCTATCGCTCATAGAAATTTTTGTGTGCTGATATAATCAGTTGGTTCAGAAAGCGCACGTTAAATACTTTTAATAAATAAATAAAATAAAAATATATTTAGGTCATTAATTTAAATATATTATTAACTTTTATAAAGAGGTGTGAACAAGTATGTGAACAGTATATAGGTCCTAAGTAGTTTAATAAATTATGTTCACTCGTCCATTTATAAATGTTCATCAATGGTCGAATTTATTGAGCCAATTGTTATTTTTAATTAATATTTTATTTATTTAGCACCGCATCTTACTACCCGTTCAGTTTATACGTTTAGGTACTAATTACGCTACAGGGTTAGGAATTGGGAAGGTTGAATTTAGAGAAAGTGAACCCGCATTTGCGTGGAGGGATAGTGGAAAACAATTTAGAAAAAACCCACCCCAGTTCACCCGACCGAGATTTGAACCTCGATCTCCCCGTCCTCGGGAGTCGTGCTAAACACAGTATTAGCACGTTAGCTAACTACGCCACCGAGGTGGGTGCCAATAGTTAACACATTACTAGAGTTTGTATGTTACAGTACTTGACACATTACTAATCTCTTTTGTGTTTAGACTTTTACCCACGCTGTTGTTACAGAACATTTCCCAGGGTACACCATACGGGGTTGTCTACACGTCGTACCCGCAATTAGATGATGTGATGATGGTGATTATGGAGGTGTGGAGCCAGGAGTGATCTTAAACTTAACTTAAGCCTAACTAACCTAACCCTGGTGACCAATGGGATTATTCCCCTTTTGGGAGAAATACCCATGTTGCCAGCCGGAAATTGAGCGTGGGACCTCCAGGTTCGTAGCCAGGAGCACTGACCACCATCCCACAGGGCCAGTTTACTCATTACTATCATACACATACGAAGGGAACGAGGGAACAGGGCGTGGGTTAAGTACAATATTAACTCAAATTGATTTAGTGCTTCCATCTGTTAAAACCTCATGAGACCTTTCTAATGCACTCTAAGTTATGGTTAAAAAATGGTCTCTGTCATATTAAAATTAATTAATTTTTAAAAGTATTTGCTGGGGTATTTATGGGGTTTGAGATATAAAAGTTGTCCTCGAAAATTTGTGTAATGTGACTTGCCCACTTTTTACTTTCTCTCGAAATCTCGGAGAGAAAGGGTTGTGATAATCAAAAAATATCTTACTCGAGATTTGGATAGATGTTGACGTCTCATGACCCCCTGAAACAAAATAGAAATGGTTTTCGCAACGCCCTCTGTCTGTACTTTTGGCTGGAGCCAAAAATATTTTACAAATTGGGTTATACCTTGGTATCTGTGGATTTCATAGGGTCCCGCCGAGTGTTTTTTTGTAATTAGACAACCAACCCTAAAATTAAGGGTAACTTACTGAAGGGCAAAAAGAGAAAAAATAGATGTTTCTGAAATTTGCTCTAATGATTTTGATTAAATGTTATATCCAGACACTTTATTATTATAAACCAGATGGTATTTCTAATTTTTTCATTAAAATTACTTTAAGGGTACTTTATATGAAATAAATTTTCCAATTTTGATCGTTTCTCAGCAGCTATTTGAGATACGAAATAACCTACCATTGTAAAGTTGTGGTACTATGAAAGATAAATATATTTTCATAAAACCAACAGCTTCTAAGCTAGAATCAAATATATATATATATATATAGTATATATATACATATAGTATATATATATATAGTATATATATACATATAGTATATATATACATATAGTATATATATACATATAGTATATATATACATATAGTATATATATACATATAGTATATATACATATAGAATATATACATATAGAATATATACATATATATAGTATATATATACATATATATAGTATATATACATATATATAGTATATATATACATATATATAGTATATATATATATATATACTATTTGACTCAGCTCTTTGAAAATGAATTTGAACTATTATGCTCTTTGGTTGACAAAGATGTTTCTATTTTCTCGATGTTTCTGTAAAAGTGTTCCTAGTTCATAACGCCGTAGAGTATGTAATTAACAGTGTATATTATTTCATTTATGATCTTTGGTGTAAAGTTTCAACAATAATGTATTTACCTATTATTTAGTTTCACAAATCTTACGAGTTTTTACTAAATGTATATTTTAAGATAAAAGTGAGAGAAAATCTGTGCGTTGTACCGTACCATTTATCCTCTCTTACCCTCCATATGAAAAAAGCAATACCCTTTACCGTACATCTACTATTGCACCCCTCTATATCGATCAGTGGCGTGTTTCCAGTGAAATGCTATCACACACTCACTTCCCCATTTGACAGTTCATACATAGGCTCTGATTCACACACCTCCAACGAGAAATATATTTAAGTTGACACCTGGCCAGTGAGTATTCTACTGAGTGATTATAATCTTTCACACGTACAGTCTAAACTAACTCTACTTTTCCTGACAATCACAGTTCAATATCCAGAGAATAATAATAATAATATTTAGCACCGCGTCTTACTACCCGTTCGGTTTATACGCTTTAAGTTCTAATTACTCTAATGGATTAGGAATTGGGAAGATTGTATTAGAGGAAGTGAACCCGCATTTGCGTGGAGGCAGAGTGGAAAACTGTTTAGGAAAAACCACCCCCAGTTCACCCGACCGAGATTCGAACCTCGATCGCCCCTTCCTCAGCAGTCGAGCTCAACACGACAAGCGCGTTAGCCAACTACGCCACCGAGGCGGGTAATATTCATAGAAAGAGCTAGAAAATCCATCAGATATATTTTCAGGTATTCATACATCAAGTCATGTTGATGTACAGCTCTCAGTTTTGTTTGATATGATCAATACTTATAAAATAACACTAATCCAACAGTAAAACGCTATCAATTTTGGCTGCCAAGAGAGGGTTTCATTTCCTTTAAGACTACTCCTAAGAAAATTATACTTTAATCATTGCCCAGCTATTAATTAGAGGAGAGGAATATCTTTGGTCAGTGTGACCCAACTGGTGGTCTGTGGGCTAAATGCGGCCCGTGCTATCTGAAAATGTCTCTCTAATAGAAAATATCTCGCGAAGGTAACTAAAAAGAGACCCTCGGTGACAGATGTGAAATAGATGATGAGTTAAATAAAAATATTCATTTAAAATGGAAATTATTGAATTTAATTATGCATTTATTTGATTAATAAAAATCGGTATGAATAAATATTTTTCATGATATATTTTTGGGAGGTTAATAAACCTATTTTTATCATTAAAATCTTAAATATTCTGTCAACCAAAAATATAGGTTTATTATAATGTTTAAAAACAATTCTTTATTCAGTGTTGAATCAAGTTGATGGTGTAACTAAATGTATATTTTTAGCCCACGGTGCCCTCGGGTTTCCATAGCTGGGAGAGACAAACAAGAAGCTTAGCAAGTCTAAATACTCCTTTATAAACCGTTTTAGGAAGGGGAAAGAACGCTCAGGCCCAATCAATAAATAAAGGGGAAGTGCCAGCCTGAAAAGATGAGCTAATAACTCCCTAGCCATTATATAGTAAGGGGAAGTAGCGCTCAGCTACAAAGAGTTGTACGTACAATCTCAGGAGCAGGTAAACAATCAGTCTGTCAAGATGAACTGATTACACTCGGACCATTATAGTAAGGGGAAGTGGCGCTCAGCTACAAAGAGTTGTACGTACAATCTCAGGAGCAGGTATACAATCAGTCTGTCAAGATGAACTGATTACACTCGGACCATTATAGTAAGGGGAAGTGGCGCTCAGCTACAAAGAGTTGTACGTACAAACTTCAGGAGAAAGTAAACTATCCGTTCCCAAGTTGTCCAAGTGAGGGTTGTTTGGTACCAAGGAGGGGGTGAGACGGAGACCTAAAAGCGGTGCATCCCCTCCCTTAAACGCCCCAGATAGACAACACCATTAACACAATGGCCCATAGTATAGCATTATTCCCCCCACCCTCACCCCTACGTGCAGAGTTGAGTTGTTACCTGTTTCACATTAAAGTCTATGTTTGTCCTGACAGGCCTGTGGTGTAAGGGCTGCGGGGGCCGGAAGTTGTTCCCCAAGGGTGCTTTGGGGTGTTTACCATCCCCTTGCATCAGTCTCCGCAACGCATGCAACTGCAAACACACACACACAACCAAAACTAGTTCAAACAAACGTGTATATGATGAGTTGGTGTGTATCCCTCTCCATAACCCTATTACTATACGAAAGGGGGGGGGGGGGGCAGGGGCTGTNGGAGGCAGGGGTTGATTTATGTGCATTGGTATATTCTATGGCAAGTGATTGGACAAAGGTATTAGCTTATATTAACTTGTAATATTGTTCTTCCATTCACGAGTGCCGTTAGCAGGCGGGTACAGGGGGTGACAGTTGCCCCCTCAAAAATCTTTGTTTTATCCATAAAATTGGAAATATATGTCTAGAGTAATGCATAAATGATTATGGCAGCCTTTTTTAATTTGACTTATAACGTTATTTTTGTTAAAATATTATTCACCTTAATCATTTGGTACTAAAGTATTTTTATTTTATAATTTAAAGTGAAAATATATTCTTTGTGCCCCCTTCCTCCCCCCAATAATTAATAAATAGCGACGCATTGATTTCATCAGCAATGGAGTAACTAGGTTGAGGCTGGTGGAACAAGGGTACTGGGTGCCAACATTATATACAATATTATCAACAATATGAATTTTTTTTAAAAGTGAGTTTTTTTAAGAGTAATTAGTTTTAGTATAAATATATGTATATACATATGTGTATTGTGCCAAATTTTAAAGAATAGTTCCCAAGGGGCCTTAGTCTTTGTTTATTTACCATTGTCACCATAAACCCTAGTTGACCTTGAGCTTCCTTGTAATGAGGTTTATGTCTTGTGCATTTTAAGCACAGGACTGCATTAGTGCCTGACTTAAGAATGTTTAACCTAGAACATTAATACCAACCATTTAAGGTGCGGCAGAAGGGAGCGCGAGTAATTTTACAGTTTTTATAGCATTAGTTATTTTGCCAAAATAAATCAAATATTTATCCAGTAACAACACATAGTTTAGTTTTCTGCACATACTAATATCAACAGATCTTGAATATCTGACAAGGGTGTCCTGGAATGTTGTCAAAACATTTTTAAAAAGATAAAAAAAATTGAAAAAATTCTGGGACACCCTTGAACAATATTAAAGATCTGTTGATATTAGTATTTGCATAAAACTAAATTCTATGTTGCTACTGGATAAACCTTTGATTTATATTGGCCAACAAATTTAATTTATATAAAAACTGTAAAAATAGCTACTTGGGCTCCCTCCGGCCGCACCTTAACAAGCAACTGTTTCGGAAAAAATCATGGTATCTGTGTAGTATGACGAAATAATACACACATGTTGATTTATTTTAGGTGTCACCTAGTATCGAACATGATCCCTTATACCTGGAGCCAGTATCCTCTTGGCCATTCAATGACGTGGACGGGCATTATTGCTCGTACTTAGACTATAATGTTGTTTAATAAGGGATAATATAATATTTTGTATTATTAGTTTTATTTGATGTCTTATATCGTTCTTAATTTTACCATGCATTTTGTGTTTTACATATTACTAAATTAAACATAAAATTACTTATATGAATTAAAATACAATTCTTCGGAACTTTAGCGCTAAATGATTTATGATAAAAAAAATTAAAGTCAAATATTGTAAATAATATACAAAAACATATTACTAATACACTCATCTATAAATTAGTACTGTATTAAAAATCAGATATAGTTTATTTCTCTAAATGTGCGTGGATTTTTTTAAACACACCCGATATATACACTTTTTATAAAAATAAAATTTGTTACACTTAAAATAAACTACACGGAACAACCTATGATCTTTAAATTAGAGCTTTATCAAAATTGTCAATAAGCTATCATGATTAATTTAGTTTAGTTTCCCTCGTGAAACTCTGTTGAGAATATAGCATAAGTCCTTACAAGAGTTTAGTTTCTCTCGTGAAACTCTGCTGAGAATATATCAAAGTCCTCACAAGAGTTTAGTTTCTCTCGTGAAACTCTGCTGAGAATATAGCAAAGTCCTTACAATAGTTTAGGTTCTCTCTTAAAACTCTGCTGAGAATATAGCAAAGTCCTTACAAGAGTTTAGTTTCTCTCTTGAAACTCAAATGAGAATATAGCAAAGTCCTTACAAGAGTTTAGTTTCCCTCTTGAAACTCAACTGAGAATATAGCAAAGTCCTTACAAGAGTTTAGGTTCTCTCTTGAAACTCAACTGAGAATATAGCAAAGTCCTTACAAGAGTTTAGTTTCTCTCTTGAAACTCAACTGAGAATATAGCAAAGTCCTTACAAGAGTTTAGTTTCTCTCGTGAAACTCTGCTGAGAATATAGCAAAGTCCTTACAATAGTTTAGGTTCTCTCTTGAAACTCAACTGAGAATATAGCAAAGTCCTTACAAGAGTTTAGTTTCTCTCTTGAAACTCAACTGAGAATATAGCAAAGTCCTTACAAGAGTTTAGTTTCTCTCGTGAAACTCTGCTGAGAATATAGCTACGTCCTTACAAGATAGCATTGATTAAATCCTTTGTAGTCTTCAGAAGAAGAGTGGAAAAGTTGACATATTTCAAAGTACCCAAAGACAATGCAACGATAACGTTGAGTCGCATGGTGGCTCATTAGATTTTCCAAGAACATTGGAACATTTCTTTTAGGAAAGTGCAGGTGTCCATAAACTACTGATTACACTGAATCGGTGGCGTAGATAAACTGTTACAAGGGCCCGGCTAATAATTACATCAGAGTTTAATTGAACATTGGTACTTATTACTCTATTGTTATCAGCATTTCATGCGCACAACCATTTTCCTCAAAACAGGGTTCTATTTAACTGTCTATTCATTTTTTTACGGGAACCACATTTCATTATCAAATCTGGAACATCCGCATGATTACCATTGTATTATAAATATAAGGGTGTTAGAATGTACAGAAAAAGAGTCCGCATTTGCGGGAAGGAAGAATGGTAGATCATTTAAGAACAAAACATTATCAGCAAACCCATGCGTGTCCACCCAGGATGGCGCCGGGTACTTCTGTTAGTCGATTCATAAATTTCTCTTTAAATTATTATTTTTACATTTTATGAACTTAAGTAGTCGGTATTTGCAATTATCCGCATTTCCATGTAAATGTATATATATTCTTTGTCTTTGGAAAAAATAACTAAACTAAAACTGAAATTTTGTTTGTTTAAGATTACATCATGTAATGCTGGAAGCATTATCAGGACTCCCCCATGCTACAGCTATTGGTCCATTACGTCAGTGAGCCCGGGCGCAAGGGGACCTTGTAATCGAACCAGGAGAGGGCAAAAGACGTCCCGTTGGGAGATGCTCATCGTTAATGGATAACAGGAGGTTCTCTCATACATTTCCACTTTCTCTTCGCTAAGAAACCGGATTCGACTCCTAGAAATACAGTTCTCGGATCTTATTCACGATTATATGAGTTATTAAAAAAACTATCTTTCTCTCTCTCTCTCTCTCTCTCTCTCTCTCTCTCTCTCTCTCTATATATATATATATATATATATATATATATATATATATAATCCATGTGGTGTCTGTCTTTCCAGGGCTCCTTCTCCCTACTTCCCGATTTCCTGGAGCGCTGATAATTTGGGTAAGGATGCTTCGAAGCACGTAATTTTACGAGAAAAATACTAGATTTGAATAATCTAAGATGGCTGATCAAATATGCTGGACGTAGCTTAGAAATTGAGTTCAAGAGATATTAAATTTGATATTAACGTTATAGAGCCTGCCAAATTTATGAGAACAATCCGAAATTTTTAAAAAACTACAAGATGACAGACGTAGCTTATTCTGAAATTCTGGCATGGTCATAAACATAAATGGTGCTGCTACCTCGTGTTATAAAAATTAAAAAAATATATTTAAAAATAACAACGACCATAGTTCGTACGAAATCTGCAACTGTACCTATCAGAGATAAGCTTAACATCATGTAAATGCATTAAAAATAAATAAATATATTTGATATATAAAAGTAGAATTTAAATTTTATTTAAAACTAGCTTGCATCTTTTATGTCTGTTGACCAGCTGAATGACAAAGTTTGAACTACTCAAATTAGTTTACAGAGGAGCTAAATAAATTGTGACCAAAATGACTTTAGGCTTGTGTGTGTGACTAGAGGCAGAAGATATAAATCCCATTCCAATATCAACAGTTCCCTCCATACTTATGCATATAAGAACTTAGAAACTGTTGTTATTCAAATTAACTGTACAGGCTTGATCCTTAGTGGGATTTGGAACCAAAAACCGGGAACAAAGAAACGATAAAAAAAAAGCTAGAGCCGACTAATTTTAAAAGCAATTGAAATTAGTTAGAAAGATCGAAGTGAATTTGTAACCAAATACTAACACACGTTGAATATATAACCTACATTAAATAATAAAAGGTTACCTTTGCTGCTGGCACGTTTAAATTATGTTTTAAAGGTAAAAGGTTTTGATTTTATATATTTAAAATAATCATTGCTTGGTAAAAATAATGTAATCCGGTTCTAACATCTACATTAACCTAACTTATTCATAGTGCCGTCCTCTACAGAATCAGTTTATATCTTTTCTTGTAGAGCGTCCCAATTTCTTTTTCTTTTCTGGTCACTTCCTGCCGTGGACAGTCGACATCCCTGGAGTGCTCGATAGCTCCAGGCCAGCATCACGCTTGTTTACAAACGAGCAGGGCTCTTGGAGTAAGGAACAACTTCCGACGTCTCATCTGTATCCACTTTACCTTCCTTCTTCCCTGGCCGGTATTCCAGGCGTCCCTGGTTCATCAGCGATATTCATCACTGGTTTCCCTGAGACTCCTTTCCTCGGCTAGATCTCTAGATATATCCAGGGTCCATCAAATTATAGCCCACCCTCCCTTTTATTACATTTTCTGTGAGGAATAACATAACCTGTTTAAAGCTATTACATATATATGAAATAAAAAAAACAGACGCTAGCAAAGTTAACATTGTTTCACCCATTTCAGTAGTAAGACGTGGCACTAAAAAACACCTTATTTCAAATAATACTTCATTCGTATGTTGGGTGATTAAAAATGAAATCGTTTTATGATCATTGCATTCAACTTCATTTCAAAGTAAGCTATATACTATTTTTAATTTTAGGAAAGGCAAAAAAATCTGAAATAGCTTTGGGACGCCGGAGGAATAAAACAAACTCATATTAACAAATAATAAAAAATAAATAAAAAAGAGATAAAGTCCATTATCTGTTTACGACATAAGCAATATCCTTCATTACGGATGTATTGTTACGTCATCAGCACATGCTGACGTCCAACAAACACAGATGTGCCTGAATCCGGCGTTCACCGAAATAGAATCCTTGGAAAAGTTCGTACAAAACATCTCTTAGGCACAGTCCAATTTAAACAGGAAGAATCATTTAAACATACAAACATATTTTATTGCGGTCAACATTACAATTGTTTCACTATATTATCAGTATTAATCTAGAGGTATTGAAAATATCTATCAAAATTGACAGATGTAGAGCACGTAAAAGTAGACCTAGTAGCTTTTCTAGTTTTCAGAGAAGGTCTTCCTGTGAAAATTGCACTGTATATGAGTGCTTTCAGAGTTTAAAGCTGTTTTGTTTTTGTTGTCGAATGTATGAAGCGAAAAGCGATGTAAACTTGAGGATTAAAACAACGAATATTTTACCGATATAAACTGTTTATCTGGCCAGTCATTGACACGTATTTTGCAATACTACTTTTATTTTAAATATTATTTTAGAATGCCTTAATGTCTATTAGTGACGTATCTATCTAAACTTAATGGAAAAGATAAATAAAAGTTTAAGTTAACCTAAGAAAAGAAAGGAAACACTCACTGGTGGATACTCAGGTTAAGGCGTCACGACATTATGGTCTAGTTTTACGGTGAGGAAGAGGTTTAGGTTCGAATCCCAATCGGGAGTTTCGAGGGCGATTTTTTTTTCTAAATGATTTCCTATTCTCTCCCTCTACAAAAATAAGGATAATTTATTATTATTTATTATTTTTATTATTATTATCACCGCGTCTTACTACCCGTTTGGGTTATACGCACTTATGCTAATGTGTAATGGTTGGGTGATTATGAGATGAAATGAAGGGCCTACAATTAAACGTGGGATCCGAACCATGGAGAAGGCCTGGCATTCCACACGTTCACAAGTTGTGATTAATAAATATATTGTCATAGGTGAAGGAAGGGTTTGGTAATCAGATAAATCTGTACCAAGACCGAGGATTGAAACCTGGACCCCCAGCACAGAAGTCCGACACCTTACCCCCTAGACCACCAGGTCACCTTGATAATTTATTACAAATCGTCTGGTCCGCTTTTGGTGGAGAATTTGAGCTTCAAAGTCAACCAGGGGGTACTGAAGACGATCTTTTCCTAAATGGTCACTAATTCTTCTTTAACGAAAAAATGAGTATATCTTCTAAAACCAGCGATTCCCAAACTTTTTAAATGACGTACCATACCAACAAATTCTGTGATTTGGAGTAGCACCAAGATAATGCTGAATATTTACAATTTTGGTACGTTTTTGATGGTTCCCAAGGATATAAAAACACAGACTGTGCAACGGCACCGGCTGTCTGAACACTTGAATCAGTGATGCCAACCCTCCAACCACTGTCTAAATCTGTTTTACTTTTGGATAGTCTTGTTTGTAATATATATATAGGTTTTATTTTGATGAGGCCCTACTATCTTTTTCCGATTTTAATCTTCTTGTTTTGTTTGGCTTCTCAAAGCGTACCACAGGGAATAACTGTATGTACCATCCGTGATACGAATATCATAATTTAAGAGCCACTGTTCTAAACTATAACTTCTTCATATATACCCAATTAATGCAATTAGATGTCACCAGCTTCGGTGGTGGCATGGTCTAAGCCACTACTCTCGCAGTAGACTAGACTGCCAATAACGAGGAGATCGAGGTTTGAATCTCGGTCGGGTATAAGCCTATGGAGTGTGATTTTTTTCGAAAATGTGTTTCCATGCTACCTCCACTCAAATGCGGGTACACTTCCTATAAAGATAACTTTCCTTACCCTTGGCACATTAGCGTAATTAGTACATAAGCGTATAACCCGGACGGCTAGTAGGACACGGTGCTAAAAAAATAATTAAATGCTGAGAGACCGGATGGTAGTCAGACGTTTTGTATACTCCGTTAATATGAAAAGTAACGGTATTACGTTCCCCCCTCAACTTCCCCTCCCTTACAACATACACACAAAATATGCACAACTAGATCCTCACCCCCCCCCCCCCCNGAGACTACCAATAAATATGAGTGAATATTGACATTTTTATGAGGAATAAATTAAATTTTCAAAATAAAAATATACCCTATGTTACTCGATGATAATGTAGCTTTATATTGGTGAAAGAATTTTTTTAAATCGGTCCAGTAGTTTTTGAGTTTATCCATTACAAACAAAAAAAACAAAAAATCAAATCTTTCCTCTTTATAATATTAGTGTAGATTACTTTATTTTAATTAAACTAATGGAGGGTACAGGGAAAAAGCGGGAAGTTCAAATATTAATTCAAGTGGGTTAGTGCTGTCACATGTTAGACAATCATGATAAGCCTACTTTTCTAAATCATGACTATAGTTAAAAGAGTTATCAGTCATACACCCTTCAGTCTTTCAATGACGTATAGTGATTATATTTAAATTAACAAAAATAAGTGTCACTATGTAAGGTAAAACATAAAATAATTAATCTTAAGACATGACAATCAGAAGTTAGCCTTAATAAACTATTTTGTTACATTACCATTTGCGTGACCTCGGTACATTAACTTCATTTAAAGTCAATTAGTGATATGAAACGAGTTGTGAGGTAAAGTTTGAATTAGTACGAAAAACTGTTACGTACAAAACTTTTCAGGTACGTCTAAGAGTGTATTTTAGTGAAATTAAAGAACATGTTTAGAAAGTTTATGATAGAAATTATAAAACCTTTAATGCATTTTAAAAAAAGGGGGGGGGGAAGTTCTTTAAATGTTTTAGAGTAGATACTAACGTGATGTGTTGGCACCTTAGATATTGTTCTGATAGACTTAGAAACTCTATTTTTCTACTAAAAGCATTGTTTTCAAATATGTTGTCAATTTGTAAGGACACATATTTTGTGGTTGTCGCTTATAGTATTACTCGTAGATTAATTTTCGCAGCTGCTTTGAACTTCAGAAAGTTTGTATTTTCTGTGGAATTGTTGAGAATGGTACATAAAACAAACTTTATATACTTCTGCTATTCACTAATATTCACCCATAGATTCATGAAGTAATAAGGAAAATTCATGGAGTGTTTCATATTTAAAAAAAATACAAAACCAATTTTTTGACTAAATTCTTATCTTCTAATTACTAAAATATAAAACACGTATTGTAAAACTGGATATGAAAAATTAAAAATTTTCAACCAAAAATAAAATAAAAATAGTAGAAAAAATACTCTGTTTTGATGTGCTTTTCCTACGCATCTTACTGCCCATACTGTGTATCCACATTTAATTACATTAACTGTTTAAGAATTTAGAAGGTAAAATATGGATAAAAAGTGCCTGTGTTTGCGTAAAGATAAAGTGGGAAACTATTAAGAAAATATCGATAATGCACCTGGACTTGAATCCAACCCGGGCCTCCCCGATACCAGCTTATGAACCTTACACCTATTCAGCGTGCTCAACTGTGTGAGAATCTATTCCTCTAACATCTCAAAGTAATATTTCTAAACCCGCATTGGTGGCCACGTGGTTTAACTCGCAACTCGTGTGTTAGAAAAGACGGCAGAAGACGGGGAGATCGGGGTTTTATCCCGGTCGGGTGCACAGAGGTTTTCCTAAATTATTTCCACTCACCTTCCATGCAAAATCGGGTGCACTCTATCTCAATTAAACCTTCATAATCCCTAAAACATTAGTATAACTAGTACATAGGCGTATAAACCGAACGGGTAAATAAGACGTGGTGCTAAGAATATATATATATTTCTAAGTATAATATATGGAGGGTACAGGGGAAATAGGAGGAAAATACATTTTTAGCTAAAATTTAGTGATTTTATCTAATCATGATACTTTTCTAATGCGCCTTAATTAGGATAAAAGAGATATAAAAGTTACTGTCAGGGAAAGGGTTAAATGTGTATCCCCCCCCTTTTTCCCCTTTACTCTTCATATATGTGCTTAGTTTGCAGGAGAATACATAATTATACAATATATATTAATTTAATATAGTTATTAATCCTTGAAAGTCACCCTAAACGAGGGACAAGGTGTATATTTTGTCAGATATGGCTTTCAATGAATGGAAGGTCAAGGTGTTCAAATTATGGGCGGGTATACTTAGATGTTTTCCCCATAAATAACTGTTTATTCTCCATTCATCAAAATTCAGTTCGATTTTGTTCAAAATTTTACTTGCTCCATCCTTACCTGAGTGTTAAGTATAACTATGCGTATAGAACCAAACAAACGCGAAGCAGAACTGTTCTTTAGTAACCAATTTTACTCGATTGGTAATCTCATATGTTTAGATATAAATATAAACTGTTATAACATTAATATTTAATAATCAAGATAAAAAACTATAAAAATACGTCATTTAAGTGATTAACCTGCGTTAATAGTTTTTAGAATAAGTAAATTCTGTGATCTATTTTTGTCAATTGAGTCACCGTGAATTGACCATCGAGTCCATCTCGTTGCCAATAGATGGCATAAATGTCGTTTACCCCATCCCTACGAATAATTTTTTAGGTTACAAGCGCTGCCAAATACGTCTTTCCATGCCTTGAGATGGAGGAACTTGAGTCAAATTACTTAAATTTACTTCAACTTATTCTTAAGTTTATTCATGTGATCTGAGTTATCGCATTATGTGGGTCAGTAATTAAAAAATAATACAACACCAAAATTTCATCAATATTTATTGAAAAATACGTTTGAATTTTAAATAAATATTCTTTTATCTTTTCTTGTCAAATGGATATTGAAAATGTATAATCTCAATATGTTATGCATAATATTTTAATAAATATTAAGTGCTTTCAACAAATAATAAGGTTTAATATTCTAAACACTAGATCCAAAAATATAGTTTTAATCTAGTAACATAAATTAGAGCTTTTTTAATATAATTTAACATTTGTAATCTAAAAAAGTTAAATTCTGGTTAAGGTATATAACGCAACCACTTTATTTTGTGTGATTCCAGAGACGCCATTTTTGTGCCACTACTTTTCTAATAAGAATAGATAATATTGTTTTTAAACTTGAATGCCATTTTATTAGTGTGATTTTGTTTCATTATTATTAATAGTTTTCAAAAGTGACGTACGAATACGTGAAAGAATATCTAATAACTTTTATAATGTCCTGACAATGTTTATAAAAACTTTTAAAGTCATTGTGTTGAATTGTAGAGGTTGGTAGTGGTGTTTATTCTTTGATTTGGCTGGAGGTTAAGTGCTGGTAGTGTGAAAGCATGGTCGTGTGTTCGTTACATCGAGTGTTATTAAAATAATTATCCTTAAACATCAACCATTGTAAAGTACATTTTAATTATATTCTTTGTAATGCACGAAGATAAATTCAGTGTTAATTCATACAGACTTCTTAAGAATGTTTTGGAACAATCGTGTTATTTCTTTTATTGGAAAGCATTTATTTTTCACCATTGGATAGTTTCATTGTGCTTCGAAACGACACAAGATGTCTTGGCACACACAAGTGCACGTGCTTGAATTCAGATGATCTCTCGCCCGTCATGAGGACTGGTAAGTGACATTTACCTATTAAGAATGATAGATAGGCTTTATTTTATATATTAGATCAAGAAACCATGGTCTTACTGACTCCACGTTCCACCGAACCGATCAAATAGATCAAACGGTGGGCTTGTTATTATTTTATTTTAAAACTGCGGCTTACTACCCGTTTGTATTATACGCTTATGTACTAATTACACTAATGAATTAGGGATTATGAAGGCTTAATCTAGAGTAAATGCACCTGTATTTGCGTGTAGGGAGAGTGGAAAACTTTTGAAGGAAAAGAACCACCCAACCTCTATTAGAATCCTGTACTTCCCGTCATTGGCAGTCTAGTCTACTGCAAGAGTAACGCCTTAGACCATGCGGTCACCGAGGCGTGTAAATAATTACTTTATAAAAATATTATACGAGAAATAAGGAGGCTAAAACTAATTAATAGGAGCTGTGCTACCTTCATCAGTGGTTTAATGGTTTTAGGCGTCACTCCTACTATATATGGGGTTGTAGGTGATGGGCAGGTGGAGCTGGGTTTGAATCTCGGTCGAATGTATGGAAGATTTTTTTCGTATATTTTCCTCCATCCCTTCACTCAAATGAAGGCACACTTTCTCTGAATTAAATAGGGTAATTGTTGAAAGTCTAATTTAAACTACCCACTTTGGTGATCACGTGGTCTAAGGCATCACACTCAAAGTAGACTGAACTGCCAATGACGGGTATCCTGAATTTCGAATTCCGATCGGATGTACTGAGGTTGGTTTTTCCTAAATGGTTTTCCATCCTTCCTCCATGCAAATTCGGTTACACTTCCTCTAAATTCTAACTTTATACCTATAAAATTATCTTAATTAGTACATTTGCGTAAAAGCTGAACAAGTAGTAAGATGGTGTGTTAAAGAGAAAAAAAAAATTAAATTGGTGGATAGCACAGAAGACTCGTAAGAGACTAAAATAAAAACTAATTCATTATCATTACATCGACGTAGTCCCATGGGGCGAAGTTTCTCAATACCGATAATTCATTCAAAAACTCTTGGAGAGGGGAAGTTTTCGAGAATTAAAAAAAAAGAAAATGTGTTGTAAGACCTGCACTTTGGTTCATAATTAACATGTAAGTGGTTGATGCGGGTGAGGGGGCGGGAGGGCTTAGCTACCCGGTAGGTAGGTGGGTATCTTATCTTTGCTGACGTAATAATAGGAATACCTGCTGCGAAAGGGATTATTCAGGGAGATATGAACCCCTTCTCGGTTTTGTTATATAGAACCTGGTCACGCCACTGCTTAGCTCCTTAAGACATGTCCAATCCGTTCCAAATAAGTTGAAAAGAAGACTCTTACTCCCACATTGGGTGTCTTACGGCTTAGATCAGCCGCACAACTGTGTCGTGTGGCCAGTGTAATCATTGCTTGTTTTAAGCACCACGTCTTACAACCCATTCAGGTTATGAGCGTATGTACTTGGTAATTACGTTAATGTTTCAGGGATGTGGGAGGTTAAATTTAAAGGTGATGTACCCGAATTTGCGTATACTAAGAGTGAAAACACCACCCTCGGAACACCCAACTAGGATTCGAATACATATCACTCCGCTATCCGCAGTCCGGTCCATTTCGAGAGGGACGTTAGAGCCCATGTGACCACCGAAGTGGGTCTATTAGATTGTTTGACCTTTATCATACGTGCATTAATTGTTGTTTTTTTGGGTGACCTGGTGGTCTCGGGGGTAAGGTGTCGGAATTATGTGCTAGGGGTCCGGGGTTCAATCCTCGGTCCCGGAACAGATTTATCTGATTACCAAACCCTTCCTTCACCTCTGACGAGACATCTTGTGAAGGTGGGGAATGCCAGGCCTCCATTTCATCTCACAATCACCCTACCATTACACATGAGCGCAAGTGCGTATAACCCGAACGGGTAGTAAGACGCGGTGCTAATAATAAAACAATTGTTTTTTTTTCTCAATTTAGTCTACAACTTGATGGTTATGCCATTTAACCAGTGAAAATAAAGACAGCGTGCTCACAGTTTCTGTCAGACTTGCTTAGTAATGATACGTTATAACTTACATAACTAGAGCTAGTACCTATAAAATAATAAAAATAAAATTACCAATGTTTACCATGACGGTATAATTCTTTTTATGCCCTTATTACCGCAATATTAGTTAAACTTAACATATCGTGAAATATGTAATACAGCGCCATGGAATAAGTAAGTTTATGGATTTAAAAACTAACAAACCCTCAAATGTTATAATTGAGGACTAATTCAGGAGCTTACTTTCTAGTAGAGGCTGGTGCATTAAATAATCGCAGGCACTGGCTGTGATACAACCCAATTCTCATAGAAAAAGACTTAGAAAATACAATATTAGGTTTTTTTTAGTCAAATTGATAACATCTTACAATTTATAAGAGTTAATTTTATTGGTAGGCCTATTGATTATATATATATATAAAGCGACAGCTGCATATTAAATGGATTTAAGTGTACACACTTGAAAGTTGATTTAATTTATTTTTTATATGTCAGATAAAGTTCTTCTTATGAATATTGGACTATAGATAGAAATACATGGCTTGAGCTTCTGTCGCTGATTAGCTCTAATTTTTTTTTTTTCAGAGATAGATTTAAATCCCGGTTGAGTGGAAATGTAATCCTTACTGTATTCCAAAGCACGTGAGATATAAATGATTTGGAGCTTTCCATAAATACGATGCCGGTTGTTAATAAAAACAAAATTATCCCCCAAGCGTCTGTAAAAAAATAGGAAGCTAATCCTAAACAAATATTGGAGGAAAAGTGCAAAAGGTTTTGAATGATGGGCCCTGTACTCATCTAACTGATCAAAAGCATAAGGGGTTTAAATATTAATACGAGTCTTACCGAACCAAATTGATACATTAAAATTGAAAACAAAAAACATGTTATTTTTTCTCACAAATGTTATTTGAGTATTTATCGAAATATCTTTGAATGAATGGCTTATATTTTTGACATTTCGTGATATTAAGTGATTATCTCTGGAAATTATGTGATATTTGAATTTTCACCAGTTAATGTATTATTAGCACCACGTCTTACTACCCCTTGGGTTATATGCACTTACGATAATGTGTAATGGTAGGGTGATTGTGAGATAAAATGGGGGACCTAAAGTTTAACGTGGGATCCGAACCATGGTGGAGGCCTGGCATTCCACACATTCGCAAGTTGTGATTAATACACGTCTTGTCAGATGTGAAGGAAGGGTTTGGTAATCAGATAAATCTGTGCCGGGACCGAGGATTGAACCACCGGACCCCCAACACAGAAGTCCGATACCTTACCCCTAGACCGCCAAGTCACCCAATAGCTAATGGTTTCTACGTAAACACATACATATAAATCACAGAAGTACCAAATATATTATAAATATCTATAAAATATTACTAATAATGTAGTAAAATAGTATTGATGAGAGTAAAAGAAAGTTCGTATTTTCTAAAAATTACTTTCTACCAAAATTCTATTATAATGGCACCTTGAACATTTGAATCATATATATTTTACTGAATTAAAACCTAAAATTTTGAGTTATCTGAATAAAATCTTATGTAGCAGTAGTATGGACATTTAAAAGGTGATATGACTAAATATTTATATTATTATTAAAGCTTATATGTCTATTAATATGGTAGAAAACTTTAAAAAAGAATGGGTTTAATTAATCTAGCTTATTTTGAAATAAAATAGATGCAATATTTAGTAATGGGTATGTTTGGAAACGGTTTATTTTTTGTCGTTCATTTATAAAACGCTTTGGGAACACAGTTATAGTTTGAATAGGAGAATATAATTGGATTTTATGAATGTAGGCTATTGATATTTATTTAGGATAGCAGTAGCATATATTTATATACCTTTTTTTTTTTTCGCTAGCAATTGAAAATTATTCCATTTCTAGCACTCCAAATATGGACGATAGGAAATTTTGGATTTAGAAAGAAACCATGTTGGTTAGCACATCTAGTCTGATTTGCTGGTGATATGGAGCTTTGAGTTTGAATCCAGTCGGTTGTACTGAAGGTTTTATTTTCTAAATGACTTCCCAATCAACCTCCACGCAAATGCGGGTACATTTTATCCATACTATACCTTAATAATTCCTTTTCCCTATATTGAGGATAATCTATAAGTAGGGTCACCGACTTTTTGCGAACAATGTTTTCACAATCCATTTTGAAAGCGCTAAAATTTGTTCCAAGCTCAAAGAAATCATTATTACGTATTTTGGAGTTCACGAAATAAAACGATAAATGTATTTAAACGTGAAATCGAAGTCTTTTCACGAAATTTTTTATTATTCGTATTTTGAAACGAAATTTATATTTTCTAGTCAAAATTCAGTTTGTTCGTTAACACGCAAATAACATTAGCAGCCATGTCGATTACCGTAAAATTAATGCAGTAGAGGTCAAGGTCAAATCTAAGCAGCTTTTACCTTCGATGTCAACAAATATCAAAGACTAGTCGATATATTCGCAATGGACTCCCAAATATCGACCGTAATTTTATTCTCTTCTATGTAGACTTGAAAATAATATACCTACCCATGCGTTTATTGTATTCCGTTTCAAATCTAATGATAAAATATCTATTATATAATTATTTGATGGTTTAAAATTAATCATAAACTATTTTATTCAATGGATTATTAAATAAGACGTTATTTTTATTCCCTTTCAGACAAAAATATATCGATATACCATTTTTTTTTAAATTCTTATCTTTGGTTGTTTGTGATCTTAGTAAGCCATGGAGTTTCTAGCTCCCTTTTTGATTTAATTGTGTCTATGTTTGTAATTGTGAGCTAGAATATTTTATCGGTCTTTATTTATGGTTTTATTTTATTTTATATTATATTCGTAAAAATTATAGCGGTTAATTTTTTTTTTTGTGATTTTTACAGATGTTGTGGTAGGTGACCTAGTGGTCTAGGTGTAAGTTGTTGGACTTCTGTGCTGGGGGTCCGGGGTTCAATCCTCGGTCCCGGCACAGATTTATCTGATTACCAAACCCTTTCTTCACCTCTGACAAGACATCTGGTGAATGTGGGGAATGCCAGGCCTCCACCGTGGTTCGGATTCCACGTAAAACTGTAGGTCCTCCATTTAATCTCACAATCGCCCTACCATTACACATTAGCGTTAAGTACGTGTAACCCGAACGGGTAGTAAGACGCGGTGATAATAATAATAATAATAGTATTTTACAAATGTTATAAAACAACTCTTACGACGAAATTTTTATGACGAAATTCAAAAAATATTTTATGANACGAACAACACACTGATCTACACACCACTACAGACCGGAGTTTTTTCAGCACCTCATCTTACTAACCGTTTTGGTTGTACGTTAAAGTATTAAATACGCTAATGGTTTCAGGGATTAGTGAGGTTAAATTTAGAGGAAGTGTACGCACATTTGTTTGGCAGGAAGAGTGGAAAACAATATTAGAAATACATCTTTCAGTACACCCGATCGAGAATCGAACCTCGATACCTGTCATCGGCAGTCTAGTCTTCTGTAAGAGTAGCACCTTAGACAATGCGGCCACCGAAGTTGGTTACATAGGTATTAATTACGATGATGTTATAGCGAGGAGGAAGGTAGAATACTAGAGTAAGCATACCCCGCGTTTGCGTGTACGGAGTGTTTGAAACCATTCCAGGATAAAAACACCCCGAGTATACCCTGCCGGTATTTGAACCACAATATCTTTGTATTCGGCGATCTCAACATATTCCTAAGAAACATGTTCTTCTCGTAAAGGTGACCTGGTGGTCTAGGGGTAAGGTGTCAAAACTTCTGTGCTGGGGGTCCGGTGTTCAATCCTCGGTCCCGGCACAGATTTATCTGATTACCAAACCCTTCCTTCACCTCTGACGAGACATCTTGTGAATGTGGGGAATGCCAGGCCTCCACCGTGGTTCGGATCCCACGTTAAACTGTAGGTCCTCCATTTAATCTCACAATCACCCTACCATCACACATTAGCGTAAGTGCGTTTAACCCGAACGGGTAGTAAGACGCGGTGCTAATAGTAACAATAATATTGGGCTATGAATTAACTGGTGTACTGATTGCAACTGCTCATGGATACAGATTTTTTTTTTGTAATTAGCGGAAAGCTCTAATCATAGATGATTAATGTTTATTTTTAATTTTATCTAATTATTACCATCAAGTAAACCAAACGACAAATGAATGCCATTAGATTTCTCTTATCTCACATTTTGTTGCTTAAGAACAATTTTGCTAAATAACATTTTTCGAAACACTATACAGACGAAAATTGTAATAACTTTGTATATATATATATATATATATATGATACACGAAAGTAAATTTACTTCTTTCTACCTTAACCCACGATGGGAAAAAGGAATAAATTTCAAGGCATTCTCAATGTAATAAGTAATTATTATAGAACTGTTCCTCTGCGCTTCTTTCTATTAGTGTGTGTGTGTGTGTGTGAGAGAGAGAGAGAGAGAGAATGAGTTTTACTAGTCTCGTCCTTGTGTTAGATAACAAAGTAAAGGAAGACATATTTCACCATTTTTATACTACTTCCTGCTTTTTACTCCTTTCCGTTTTTCCTCTAGGAATAAACCCCTCTAGACATCGCTTTAACAAACCTTACCGACTCATCTTTATCATCTACTTTCTTTTCCGTTTCCTTTACGTAAGTTACGTTAAGAAGAAGAAGAAAAAAAATTAAGGGTAAGACTAAAATACTAAGGAATAATATATATATATTTTTTAAAGATTTATATGAAGAGTGTTTTGCCTTAAGGGTTGTTTTCTTTGAAATCTTTCTCTAGTCTTGAAATGTTACTTAAATAGGTTTTTTTATACTTGGTTTAGTTAAAATACACCCCGTTGTGATTTGTTCTATCTTTCTCTTTTTTTAAATTGGATCATGGGGTAAAAATGGTGAGTAAAAGAAGAAATTACAAAAATTTTTAGGCGGTGAAGTTTAAATAAATAAACATGTCACTGTTTAAGTAAGGTAGTGTAAATTATAACCGGTGAAAATTAAGAACTAGATTAACGCTGTAATTTTTGACATATACACACTCACTTTGTAAAGATATTTTAACATCCTTTCACAGCTTTTTTTTTTTTTGCATCTGGCTTTGTGGGAAATCTATAACTTGCACTAATTTAAGTGCAGATTGCCAGTAATTTATTTTTGCGACCTTGTGGGATATCCGTAACTTCCACTAATTTAAGTGCACAAAGTGAGGAGTTTATTTTGGTACTATAAATAATGCTGCCCTCGTGGTGGAATATCCGTAACTTATGGTAATTTAAGTGAACATATAGAGGCATTTATTTTGGTCCAATGAATATAGATGCACTTGTGGAATATCTGTAATTACACTAATTAATTTAAGTGCACACACACAGTGATTAATTTATTTTGGTGCTACGAATTTGGCTGCTCCTGTGGGATTTCCGCAACCTTAAATGATATAATTTTAACAATTTAACTCTATTCTCTCAAAATGATTATTAAAAAAACATCTCCACATAGGGCGATAAGCTTAACTATTTAATTTGTTTTCACAGTGAAATATTAATTGACTAGAATATATACTTTTACAATAGGAAAGTTTGTTCATTTTAAATATTGACTATATTATTTCACATAAAATATAAACCTAAGTGTTTCAAGTATATACATATTGTTAACATGGTTGTATTATTTTATCAATTAAAGTTCATTATTTTATACAGTTTAGCAGTAGGCCATATAAAATAAATATATTATTATTTTGCTGTGACTTTTTATTAAATATTTTTCAACATATCAAAATACAAATGTTAATTGTCAAATTATTCTATCAATGCCAACCAAACTAGAATATTATTAAATCGCTTACCAAAGTAGGCTCCATACTCTGTGGCATCAGGAACTCGAAAGTTCATCATTACCGCACCTACAAAAGTACGCCGCCTATCCCTATCTTGAGTTAGCTCTATCCAGTCCACCTCACTAAACCCTATCCCTATTTTGAGTTAGTTCTATACAGTCCATCTCATTACACCCTATGTCTAGCTTGAGTTAGTCCTATCCAGTCTACCTCATTACACCATATCCCTGTCTTGAGCTAGTCCTATCCAGTCCACCTCATTACATCCTATACCTATCTTGAGCTAGTCCTATCCAGTACACTTCATTACACCATATCCCTGTCTTGAGATAGTCCTATCCAGTCCACCTTATTACACCATATCCCTGTCTTGAGATAATCCTATCCAGTCCACCTCATTACATCCTATACCTATCTTGAGCTAGTCCTATCCAGTCCACCTCATTACACCATATCCCTATCTTGAGTTAGTTCTATCCAGTCCACCTCACTAAACCCTATCTCTTTCAGGTCCATTCTAATCTTATCCTCCCATCTAAATTTAGGTTTTCCCAATGGTCTCTTCCCGTTTGATTTGCCAATCAGTACCATGAACAAGGTTCTAGATTCTTCCATTCACGCTGCATGTTCTGCCCACCGTAATCTACAAGGCTTGACTATACCAACAATGTTTTGTGATTAGTACAGGGTATGTATCTCATCACTATGCAACCTCCAACACTATCCAGTTTCCTCATCCCTTTTTGGACTAGATATTTTCCCAAGCACCCCGTTTCCGAACACCCTATTTTTTGTCACGTAAGGTAAAGTACATCATCCGTGGCTTTCTTAACATATTAATATTTCATTTGGCTTCAAAATTATTTTAATTTCAAAATATTTTTGTGAACCCTAGGGAAATATTTAACATTTAGAAAGTGCTCCGTGTTGGGGGTCCGGGGTTCAATCCTCGGTCCAGGCACAGATTTATCTGATTACCAAACCCTTCCTTCACCTCTGAAGAGACGTGTATTAATCACAACTTGTGAATGTGAGGAATGCCAGACCTCCACCGTGGTTCGGATTCCACTTTAAACTGTAGGTCCTCCATTTCATTTCACAATCACCCTACCATTAAACATTAGCGTAAGTGCGTATAACCCGAACGTGTAATAAGACGCGGTGCTAATAATAATAGTAAGTGCTTATTTATTCAAAAACTATTCTTGCATTTTCGTTTGGCAAATAAAGGTTTTACCGGAATATCATAAATGTCAACAAATCGTATTTAGTTTTTGACATTAATATTAAGAGGTAATTTCGATTATTCCTATTTTTCTGGCACATGAATATTTTTACTAAGCCGCTACTCTCGTGGTAGACTAGACTGACGATGATGGGGAGACTGAGGTTCGAGTCTCGGTCGGCCTTGCACATTGGGAGGTGGTTTATCCAAAGCTGTTTTCCACAGCGGTTTTCCACAGCAGTTTTCTACAGCTGTTTTCCACGCAAATATGGGTACACTACCTCTAAATAAAACCTTCCTAATCCCTAAAACCATTAGTGTTATTAGTACATAAGAGTATAAATCGAACGAGTAGTGAGATGTGGTGCTAACTAAAATATATATTTCTCATTTATAGTTTTACACTCATGTGAAGAACTAGAAACACTCCCATCCCCCTTAACTAATTTATAAATTACCCACCAATTTCAACACAAACTTTTTATTGTTTTTTATAAACACTTAATATATATGTATATATTAATAATTTGACTTTTCAAAAACTTTTGATAAATATGTCCCTAGAGGTAGTGGAGTTAAAAGTAGTAGAGTTGAAAATAAAGTTGGAGGCAATGCTCTAGTTACAAGTAAAACTTTGTTATCTCAATCGATTAAAAAGATATTCAAAAATCTTATATATGTGCAGATATTCAGTTGTATTTTTTGTACCGTAAAGAAAATATCTAGCTGATCTATTTACTTTCTATCAACACCACTGAGAGGGAAATATTGTGATCGTTAAAAAAAAAATTCAACTCCAGATTTTGATAAATGTCGATATTTAATGACCAACTGGAACTGAAAGGGGTTTTGCAATGCAGTCTGTGTTTGTATCTTGACCTAGAGCCAAAACCCTTATACCAAGAGGGTTAAAACTTATTTTCAAAGGAGTTCATAAGGTTCCCTATAGTAGTTATTGGAAGTAAATATCTAACCCTAAGATAAAGGTCAAAAATAAATAAAATCAATTTTCATGAAAGTAGCTTAAAATTTCTGATTAATTTTGGAGTATGGCTAATGTTTAACGTTACAAACAAAATGGCAACAATTACTTTCTAATGAGGATGGTTAAGATGGTATAAATTTACAAATTTGATCATACCGACGCAACTATTTCATATATGAAATAACTTATTAATATGTAAAATTGTAGTGATACTATTAAAAACAAAAACAAAACATTGTTGAAATGTATATATATTTATAAAACCAATATTTTCTCAGCTATATGCATATAAATAATTTAATGGAGCTATTTGAAAATTGGAGTTGGCTGCTATACTCCACCCGACCGGGATTTGAACCTAGATACTACCCCGTTGTTATTAGTGTAGTCCCGGGGTGGGCAACCTTGTCGCCAATCACCACATGTGGCGAATTGGCCATAGAAGTGTGGTGAATTTGAGTTAGCCAGGCTCTCACAGTAAAACAAACTTTTTCATGACGGCGTGTGTTGGTGGTAAGTTGATATTTTCTGCATACCATTGGAAACATTCCGCTTTTTGAATGAGTCATTGAAGCAACACTGCCATCCAATACTCCGCCCTACTACCTTTATCAACAATTCGTTTCATCTCTGCATTCAAATAAAAAGATTGTCAAATTTTTGCGATAAATTTTCTTTCATTTTAAATACAAATAATTTTCATTATTTGCGTCTTAGGCAGTTGTAACTGAGTAGTCAAAGTGTACATGACTTGAATAAATGTGTTTTAACAGAGTGTACTATTTTAAATGCTAGTTTGAGTATTATACTTTCTTAATTTTTAAATTGTATGGCGAATTTAGTTTCTCATTCGCCACACCTGTGGCTACATTGAAGAATGTGTTGCCCACCTCTGGCTAGTCTGTTGCCAAGGGTGGCGACGCCTTAGATCATTCAACCATCGAAGCGAGCGATTTAAAAAAAAAGTTTGATTATGACAATATTTATATTATTTTTCTAAAGCTATGATTTTTAAACGTTAAAAGTGTAGCAATAGGATGGATACAAAAAGTACAAGACAAAATGTAGACTCCATCCCCCAATGACAGACAAACCCAGATTACTCATTTCTATAGAAGAAAGGAGTGTGGAAAAAAAACCCGGATCAAAAACAAGTGTAAAATTAATTAATCTTGAATTCAAATTCAAATTAAATTCATGCGAGTCCTGCGGGGCTGATGGGAAACAATGGACCAAAGTTTCTCGGCGTGTTTGCATAGTTTCAATCATCTTGTCAACCAACCCATGCCTTTCGTCCATCCCTTGTCACAAATAAAAGGGGAGGGTGGGGGTAGAGGACAAGGGGATTTTCGGCCCCTGGAGCGAAAGAGGGTTAGAAAACAAGGTGGTAGACATATGGCGGTCTAGAAGGTTTTTGGCGTTGGGTCGTGAGAGAAGTGAAAAAGAAAAAAAGAAAAAAAAAAAGCAGGAAGAGAAGACAGATGAGAACCAAAAAAACTCTGCATAAGGGTTAGATAAAGAAAAAAGAGGAGGCCTACATGATAGGACAAATCATCGCCAACAGCAATTAATTAAACTCGTCCGTGTAGAGAGGTTCAAAAGCACAAGAGGAGGAAGAAGGCGTAAGTGGGGTAAAAGCGGGTAGGGTGGTCTACAGCAAGAGTATGAGAAAGCGGATGCAAAGAGCTGAAAATCCGGGATCCATTTTTTTTAAAAATTTTATATCCCTCTTAAACTCATCCTTCTCGCCTTACATGCAGCGTCAACCTTAGTTGTAATCGGCTTAGCTGTCAGGCCTATCATCCTTAACAGTTACGGAGGGTGTTCCTCCCCTTCCCACCCCCACAACCTACCCTTCAAACTTCTCCCTTCCTCCAACCCTTACACGATGCTGGCGATTACAGTCCGCGAGAAACGGTTCAGGCTTTGCTGGCCAACCGACCGCATTCGTTCTCAATCCTTCTACTCGCATTCTAACCCGATAAGATTGTCTCGGTCTTGCGATATTAGGCTTTACGAAGAAGCTTTTGATGAAGTCTGTTGAGTCGCTTGGAATGTAGCCTCTGCCAATGACTACCCTTTTCCTCCTACGTTCCTTTACAGTTCCTTTTTTAACTGAAACGCATTCCCAATCTTAGAAAAGTTAGCGTCGCAAGGATTTTGATTACGTTCTCTCTGTGTTTTTTTTTACTCTCTCTTGCCTTTAAGAATAAGAACGAAACGTGAATATATTTTAAATTGGATTTAAGATTTAAAGGTGTGGGAATCTTCAAAAACAAACCAGATTGGATGTCATATTAAATAGTTAAAATGAAAGTTGGACTGCTGTTTTTAAATTTATTTTAATGTTCAAAATCCATGCTATTAACGATTAATTCTAAGAAATTCGATTTGGGAAAGGGACTAAGAGGAAATGAATCGGCGTTAGCTGGAGAGAAAACGATAAAATCTCACCTGTAGAACAATCACTTTGGGACCATAAATGCTAACGGGTGCATCTGAGATTCTAACTTGAATTCCCTATCACCATAAATCCAGTCTACTGCGAGTTTGACGCCTTATATCATGTGACTACTGGTGTGGAAAACATATAATATATATTATTATATCTAACTAATACTTTGATGACCTATACATTATAAAAAAAGAACTATAAAAGACATATCTCTAAAAAAAATGACATAAAATTACCAAAATATGACGGAGGAAAATAAAAAAAACTTTTAAAGAATTAGTGTAATTAAATCAAACACACAATTTACTAATGGAAACTAAATACCTATATCTATTCAATAAAAAGCCTTTCACCGGAACTAGGGCCTACCACATTCTGATAAATAGAATATTTAAATACAAATAAGAAGTAATAGCTATACCCTCCCAATACACCCCTTTTTAATTTGATTGCTGTGTGTCAAAATGAATGTGTATTTTTCAACCAGACAAGCAATAAGGGTACATAGTTTAATGACTACAGCATCATCTTAGTCAGACAATTGTGTGATTAAAATATTTATTTTAAATATCTAAGAATTTATAAAATTTTGGTGATATTAAAAATCTATTTATCCAACATAAATGCTTTAAATTATTTTAAAAGTGAGTCGGTGACCTGTCGGTCTAAGGGTAAGATGTCGGACTTCTATGCTGGGGGTCTAGGGTTGAATCCTCGGTCCCGGTACAAATTTATCTGATATTCAAACCCTTCCTTCACCTCTGACAAGACATCTTGTGAATGTAGGGAATGCCAGGCCTCCGCCGTGGTTCGGATCCCACGTTAAACTGTAAGTCCTCCATTTCATCTCACAATCACCCTACCATTACACATTAGCGTACGTGCGTATAACCAGAACGGGTAGTAAGACGTGGGGCTAATAATAATAATAGTGAATGATCTTTGATGCAAATAACTGCTGAACCAATTTACATGTGATTGAGAAAAGCCGAAATTACCAAGCTTAAAGAGAATATTACTATGCTGACATAAGTCAAATGCCTTACTTTGGTCAAAATAAATAGCATCAACATGGTCTTGGGCAGAGACTTGAGGGGCAACATGCCCAAGAAATTAAACTAAATTAGTGACAGTAGATTAATTTTTTATAAAGCCATGTTGATTATCTGAAAATTTATTTTGAAGGTGGTGGAAAGTATGCTCATGTATGATTTTCTCAAATACTTTTGGGGAAAGTCTAAAAGAGGGAAATTTGTCTATAATTACAAGTATTTGTTTTTACCCCTTTCTTATAAATAGGTATGACAACAGATTGTTTCCATGTAAGAGACAAATTTAATTTGACAGGCTAATGTTAGATATAGGCTAACAAAGGGCTAAAAATGCTCGCACAGCATTTAACAATAAAACTTGGAATTCCATCTGTTCCGGCACATCTAGAAGAACTCAATTTTTTTTATAGCATTAGCAACATCGAAGGATGTAATGTGGCATGGATACAAGGGCATGCTAGTTTCAATAACGGGGCAGGGTAAGACAGGAAGGACTGAATTATAAACGGAATGAAAGTAGCTCCCAAAATCATTAGCAATTAATACAAGATCCGCTATAATCCTGCCATTAATTTCTAGGTTAGACAGGGAAACTTTATTTACACGATTGTTTTTAACAAATTTCCAAAATGCCTTTGGTTTGCATTTAATACTATTTTCATTTGAGTTCAGACAGTTGGCTCTGTCTATAATCAAAGTGGTTTTAACTAATTTATGAAAGTGAGAAAAATGTGAATAGAATACACCATTATTTGTTAGTTTAAACTTTTTGAAAAATTGTTTTTTTTACTAATATAGTATTTAAGAGTAGAAGAAAACCAATTTAGATATTTGAATGAATTACGAATGGTAATTTGTTGAATATGTCTTTTGATTTTCCTTTGGGCTAAATTGGTAAAATTATCTACAGCCAAATTAACATCCGTAATAGAATAAACACAAGACCAATCAGCAGTGGTGAGGTCATTGTAAAGATTAAGGTAATCACCACGTGAATAGTCAATATATGTGGTGGGGTGTCATTAATTTTAGTAGCAATAGGTACATCAAGTGAAATTAATAAGGGTGGATGTGCTAATTCAATATTGACTAGTGATTGAGAGCTATGAGTTACTAAGAGATGTGGAAAATGAGCAAAAACAAGGTCAAGGAGGCTAGTTTCCACATCAGCTTCATTAGGTTGTTCTGATCCTATTTGTTTGGTCGATGCAAGAAGTTGAGTAGCTTATAATTTAATGTAGAAATGCGAAATGCTTTTAGCATGATGATATTTCCAATAAATTTTGGGGCAGTTAAAATCTTCTAATATTATTATTCGGTAGGGCTAGTTAGCCAAAGTACCTTCAAGAAATGTAAAGTAATTCTTAAATGCTTCGACTGTTATTTGGGAAGCAAGATATATGTTCCCAATTAACAATTTTTGGCGATCAAATGTTGGGATTTCAATCCAGACACATTCCATATTATTCTCTAGGTCAGTCCTCCTGGTCATACCAGAAATAGAATCATTGACAAAAATGAGAACACCATCACTCTTTGAGACAGTAGCTTCATCATATAACATATCGGATCTATGAACATTATAGTTAAGGGGAAAGTAATTTTCATTACAAAATCACTAGAGAGCCAAGCTTCAACTAAACAAATAATAGATAATTCATTCACACAAACATTTGTAAATAATTCCCTTGCTTTGGTTAGTAGGCCACGAACATTTTGATAATATAATAGAATATCACTATCATTCACTGGGAGGTAGGTTGGCTGGTAGCCTCCACACCTCCATCGAAGGTTACGAGTGAGGTTCGAGTTGAATCTTCTCGAGAGCCAAGGTCAGATGCAACAGCAGCTTTTACAGGGGCAGACACACTGGGGGGACTCCTCACAGATTATCTGCTCAGGTAGCAACTTCCCATAGTAAGGTGCAATAAGACAGCTAGACGGCCAAATATCACCGTTGTTTATCATGGGAAAATAATTTTCTTTGACAGAAATATGGGAGGAGGAATAAGAGTTAAATTTAGTTTTCAATTTTGAACGGAGAAGATATTCAATATTGAGTTATTTAGTCAAATAAGATTGAATGACCAGAGAAGATACTTCAGGAGAAAAACGAGTAACGAATAGATTAAAAAAACAACTTTGTTCACTGTTTGTTGATCGGTGACTGTCTTATTACCTGTCAGCAAGTTTCTGGCACGAGAGCGCTGAACCGGTGGATCCTCACGAACTTTGGAATTCACTGTATTGTTTTTAGGACGCGACCAACCTAAAACCATTATCAGCGCCTTCTGACGCAGAATGTGATCCAGATGGTGATTGCACAACAAGCTTAGAGTCGACAACAGAGCTGTTTTATTAGAATATAAAGCTTGGCTTAATTTGGGTGAATTCAGTGGATTAGATAAGTGAGATGTAGATGCAGAATATTCAATTGGAATGGAAGATTGCGAAGATAAGGAGCATTAAGTTTCGACTGAAACCAAGAAACCCGGGGACCTGGAAGCTAAAAGTTCCGAAATTTGAGACATAAGCACAGCGTTATCGCTGCTCAGATCTTTTACATGAGTAGACAGATCGTAGGCCAGCAGGGAGTAGAGAGTTTAACAGCTGTATCGTAACTGCTTCCCGATCAGCTGATGGAGCTTTGAGTAGTTCCTCAAAATACTCATTTACCTGAGGCGGCTTCTGCGGCCACGCTGGAAGAAACGGGTGCTGAAGTAGATTTGGTTAGGGTTTCGTCCTCAAATGAAGCTTTAGTCTTTTTGGTACATGGGTCACACTTAAAAGTAGAAACCCCACTTTAAAAAACAACAACTCATATTCTGTCTCATTAATTCTGAGACAGTAAAGATGAAACCTTTCTTTTCAAGGGCCAGAACACCAAATGAATCTTTGTCGGCCAAAGAATGCACGGGAGTATTTTGCACAATTGTCCTCACTGCCCGGCATTTTGAATTGAATATCAACTCACCAGGCCTTGGGAAAGGCAGACACGCACAGAACAAAACACACTGCACACGGAATGAGATCATTTGCGGAGCTTAGTAAAACCACGTCCACTCATGGCAAGCGCCAACTGAATAGTAATAATAATAATAGTAAAATAACAATAATAATGATTCAAAAGTGGGAATATAACTCAAACTAATATAAAATGACTTAAAAGTTCAATACTATATAAAATTACAAAATAACAATATATATATATTTATTTTTTTGCATAGCTAAGGGACTATGAACAAAATGTATCTGAACATGAACATTGTTTGTGATATACAAAAAAAAAGTTTATAAATAATCCAAATCCGAGACTTGTTAAAAATTAAATAAAAATTATAATGTAGCTCAAAGTTTATAGGATCATAAATTTGGGGTTATTATCATATCATAGGACCAGCAATATCGGCCCATGAAGCACACCAATTGTTTGATAAATTAATATAACTATTATCTTCGTTATCTCTGTATCTGCTATTTTAAAATCATTGGAAACAGTCTATGAATAAAATCGAGAATATTAAATTGATGAATTTGTACAATATGCTTGCATATGTTGGCAATCTTGATATAATTTTGAAAACATAATCTTTTTCTAAATTTGACATATTTCACTACATATTCCCAAAAGAGTTTAAAATAAAATATTAGTTCGGATTGATTTTTTCCAAAAGATGTTAATTACATATAATTTAGATAAATAAATTATACCACCGATAATCTGTAGACAAATAAACGCTTAGTAATAATTTTGTAACCAATTTAATAATATTCTAGCTCGGTTAGCATTATAAAAAATAAATGGATGAATCTGTAATATGTGTGTATTGACACAAAATATAGAGTTAAGGATTGCTTTCCTAAAGGATATATGTACAATCGAGTTTCTTAAGTCCTTTCTCTTAGCTAGAGAAAACTAAGCTGAGATAGCTATTTGTTAGTTTAACTATTAGTAAAGGGCTGTTTTTTTATATTGATAAGTTTAGGAAATACTATTTCATGTAGGTACCCATAAGATTTTGAAAAGCAATAAAAAATTATTATGAGTATTAATTATTATAATGGTTTTCCACTCTCCCTCCACGCAAATGCGGGTTCACTTCCTCTAATTCAACCTTACCAATTCCTAATCCATTAGAGCAATTAGTACTTAAAGCGTATAACCCGAACGGGCAGTAAGACGCGGTGCTAAATAAATAAAATAAAATTATTGCACCGGCTGGCACGGTGCATGAGGATACAAGGTTAATACAAGTAATGAGAACTAGAGGAGATTAGGATTAATGAATTTTAATGATACTGTATACATCATAGAACAGACGTTTGAACATATTGCGCTTATATCTCAGTAAGTACTTTGATAAATAACAATAAAGTAATGTTTTGTGGCAGACTTGCTTAAGTATTAGCCACAAGGGTGCGAGAAGCGCCAAGATAATAACACACGTCAAAACGTGGTGTTACTCATTTTACTATTTACATATCAAGTTGGCCTTGCAGGCAGAGCAAGTGCGTACCTCAGGCAAGTTCTAGTTTAGCTATACAAGAGAGACCTCGATACTTAGAGGCCATCCTAATCAGTGTGCAAAAACAGTTACTTGGAAATATCTAGGTCCACGGGCCAACCGAGGGCGAGACGCGCCCCACTGGTTGAGCACCCGCAGGGTGAACAGCACCACAAAAATCTAACAATGAACAAGTGACACTGCAGCCGAACCTGAGGGGCAAGACGGCCCACTAGTAGTGTACTTGCAAAGTGAGAGTAGAAAAATAATAACACTATTCCGCGGGCCAATCATGAAAGGTCCGAGCGGCCCACAGTTTAAACACCCAACAACAACATTGGGATAGGCCAGCGAACCTAATTAGGTACCAATCATCGGCCTCCATATAGCCTAAACTATCTCCTGCCTAGGCCAGCTATCCTAAATATACAACAATGGACATATCGTGTGTGTCGCGGGATTCACCATCCCGAGCGCGAGAAGCGCGCTATACCGCAATTGTTGATTGCAGTCCGTTCTCCTGGCCCAGGAGACTCTACATTAAATATTATATAACTAGCCTAATTGTAATATAACAACAGTGTCTTACAACAGACACGGATAGTTTCCCATAATTAATCCCTACTAAGTGATACTTCTATCTATCCTCGCAGGACGTTGACTAACCCTAACAATAACATATTAATCTGGAGATTACTCGTCATATCTCATCTTCGTAGTTGTGAAGTCCTTCGACTTGCTCCGGTATAGAGTATCCCTTCCCCTAGGATAGTAAGACCACCGTCGACTAGATGATAGATTCTGACTAGAAGTGCGCGCTGATTTGGACTGCGTAGACGATGTTTAAGCGATCGTCTGCTGGCGCGTTATGTCTTAGTTCCCAGCAGTCAGGCGAATATATAGTGGATAGGCCCGTACGAAGGGAAGGGGGAACCTCCCCACTCTTCTAGAAGGACAACCCACGCAGGCCAACGGTTTTCTTGGAGCGGTCAGTTGGTTGGTGCTTGTGGTCGAACGCGGAGTTATTCCCAGCAGTAGTGATCGGTCACTTATCTTCTATGGTGTGTCATCGAATTGGGCATCAGGCTTACAGGACGAGTCGGCGAAGTGGTATGTAAATAAAGAGATATATTATTAGCGAAGCATTTACATTAGTATGTTATGTTTAACTTTGATGATTTGCAGGAACTAGCCACACATACGTTCTCTTGCACGTTTTAACGGGGCTAACCCAGGTTTGCCCGTTACATTATTATAACGTCATATAGTTTTAATTTATTTTAATATATGATAGTTGTATTTTGTTATATTAAATAATAATATTGAGTATATATAGCTCATAATATCGAAAAGCGTTTTCGAAAACCTAGAAGATCGTTGTTTTTGAATTATTATGAATAAAATAGTTGGAAATTCTAGCTAGCACTTCACTAGGGGCCAATTCAATGATTAAAAACTTTTTTGACTAATAATTGGTATTTAACCAATTAAAAACTTTTCTTGTTTGTAGGGCGCAAAAATACAAACTTAGGTCTGAATTGAATAGCATGGAAATTTATTTTTGTCTTTGTTAATTTGGTTAGTAATTCTTTCAATAATTTTTCTTTTAATTTGGGGCTATTATTTATTTTATTTTGTTTGAGAATAAGTGTTTGTACAAGTTTAGTAGCAGGTTGATCATCTTATTCTAATTATTAATTATACCCAAACGCAATTACCGTACTCTTTAACTATCACAATTATTGATAAATGGTATCAAAGTTGACAACTGTACGACCTTTGGATCAGTATTGGTTACTATGTATTTAAAAAAATGTATTTACAAATATTATTCCTATGACGATCTGACTAACGTAAACGGATGGGGATGAAAAGGGTGAATTTACTTTCCCTCGCTGATGGGCAAGTGTTTTAAACTTCCGGCATATATATAATCGTTTATCGGTGATGGTAAGGTTGGAGTTCAAAGTTATGCTGGATGTTACGAAAATTATTACTCCCTCACCTCATTTGAATGTTTTTCCCAATCCCTTTTCACGTAAATGTGTTTTTTCTTCTTCTAAAATTCTACTTTCCTAATGCCTTCACATCAGAGTAACTAATATTTATATATGCCTGTAGTCTAAGCGTATAGCTAGACGTGGGGATAAAATCTTATATTTGATTTGATAAACTGAATCGCTATTTTAATTGGAGAAAGATGAAGAAAACGAAAATTGAACTCTTAGAACACGGCTGAGTTTTGTTTCAATAGTGAGTGTTTGATGATTTTTTTTTACGTACACTTTTTAACCGACTGATTATATAATATAGATATTATATAACTCAACTCTAGAAACAGACCACATTTATTCTCCCCCTGGTGGTTAATTCATTACTGTGAAAGGGTAAACCCCAATTTCACCCATGATAAATTTATCGGCCGAGCTGGTATTTAAGCTAGGAACCCTTACGACAGGAGACACACGCTACAGACTGAGAAAAACTGTTGGACTTTTTTTTCTTGTTAAAAATAAGTGGGCTGTCATTTGACCGTTAAATATCTGCTGGCAAGCTATTGCTGGCTGAACATTCAAACTCCGCCAACACTAAAGCTCCACCAATATATTAAAGATGTGTTATTATTAAAAAAAAGAGGTTAAAAAAATTAAGTGTGATAAAGAGTGTAGGCCTACGTCCACACCAGCACTCTATCAATACTTAGCCTCGTTCTTTTATTTAAAACGGATGTGCACCGAGACAAAGATATTTTCAAATACAATCAAACTTTTTAAATTCAAGGTCCAAGCGATATCTAAGAAATTCTAAATATACAAAATTTGAATTAACACTTTATATGAGTATCTAGGAGGTTGTTACACAATAGATCAATTGCCTTAAAATATGCTACATATAAACTCACATATTTTATATATGCTATATAATATACACACATACACAATACATATATATAGACATACATGAATAAACAATAATAATTTAACACAAAATATTAAAACTTGGTAAAATAAGCATATAAAAACTAGACTTAATTCAGCCAGGAATTTAAGTGATTATATTATCACACAAAAGTGGTGAAAGCTAAGTAAACACATCCCTATTTTAGGAAACCCGCTCGCCACCGGTTTAGATTCCGGCCCCTTATCTTTTACTTTCAATAGCTCGAACTTTATGTGCTATTCTTGGCATATAAGGGTGACTTATGTTAGGTTTTGAACCAAGTACAAACTTTAAAAAAATTAATTGGTTTTAAATTATTCAAATGATTCCTTCAATGATATGACATAATTATTTTTTAAGCATCAATTCAAATAGGAATTTCATGGGCAGTCATGTTGGTTTTGAATTATTCAATTTTTCGAATTAATCAATGTCGAATTAGACGGATCCTACTATGTGAATGTAGATGGTTGGAATATCGATTATTGCTAGATGATTTTTAACAATTAATGTTTTATAATTTAGTCCGGGCACTGATTTATTTATTTATAATGTATGCATAGGCATATATTTAAAATTATAAATTCATACTGCGTTTTGTGTATATGATACAATATATAGGTTGTATGTGTGTCGGCTTGTGGCTTGGTCGTGTTTTGGTTTGTGGCTTTTGTCCACCTTTAAAAAAGCACTTCAGTTACAATTATTTATGCAATTTGAGAAACAAATAATATGATACAGTCCTACATACTTTGTTTTATATTGCGTATTAGGCACAACCTTAAAAAAATAGTTTGGAAAAATAATTGTCAATTTTTATTTTTATTATGACCTACTCCACATATACAATAGACTCGTGATTAATTGAGGTAATTTGGACCGAGCCTACCTCTGATAGTAAGAAACTTGGGTGATACGTAGCGTGTAGGATTAATTGGTTATAAATCAATAAAATGTACATTGTTTTTATACATTGTTTGTAAGTTTCAAATTATTAATTTATTAAAACACATTACATCACAAAGTATTACACTTACTGTCTTATAAAGTTAGGCTAAATTTGAAAAAAATAGCAAACTGTACTTGAAACTGTATTTTAAAACAGTCTTTTATTCTAATTTATTTGAATTTTTTTTTACTAGAACATATTATATTACCAAATACTAAAGTTTTACATTTATTATAGAGCTAGGATAATTAAAAAAAATTCACACATTTGACACTTTGACAGAAGTAGTGCCTCGGTTAACACGGATCCTCGGATAATCGCGAGACTACTACTCATATTTAACAGAATTTGCGTGGAGTGAAAGGGAAAAACACCTACCATACACATAACTGGGATTCAACCCCTAATCTAACAATCTCCAGTCTATTGTCATCGTTACTTCTCAAACAATCTGAGCACAAAAGCGGTTAGCATTTTTTTTAGCTCCGCGTTTAGGTTATACGTTTAGGAAGTATACCCGTATTTGCGTGGAGACAGAGTGGAAAACAATGTTGGTAAAACCCCTCTCAGTACATCCGACTAAGATCAGAACATCGATCTCCACGTCATATGTAGTCTAGTCTATCGGGAGGATAGCGCGTTAAAATGTTCGGCCACCGATGTGGGTAGCATCACTATTAAGAGACCCTGTCGTCCCAGATGGATGAGAGTCGGTAGCGCTGACCTCTCGCCCAGTCGGTACGGGCCGCGTGGCACACAGAGCGGTAGAAGTGGTGGCAGTCCGTCTCTCCTACCCCTACCCCCACCCCTCACTCGGCGATTCCTCGACGGCCGAGCCGACAGACATGCAAAGGATGTCCGGTGCGAGGTAGCAAAAGTATCCGCCCTTCGGCCGGCTGCCAACCCTCGTTATAAATGACGCCAGATGACCTGGGGAGGTCGTTCAACCCGACATGAGAAAGGGGATTGGGGGATCCGGAACAAGTGGTTGCCGGCATCCTCATCAAAAGTGTTCTTACAAAAAAAAATTATTAACCTAATTTATAGTCTCTATTAATTGCTTATTACAGATCTTAATGTGAGATGGAAGAGGAGACCCGAGAAAAGGTGTTTTTGCGGTGTTCATAAAAAACAATTTATTTCGCCAAAATTCGTCAAATATTGCTCCTGTAGAATTCAATTTTCTATACAGAGGAATCTCATCAGATAATTATTATTATTAGCACCGCGTCTCACTAGCCGTTCGGCTTATACGCATTTAAGCTAATGTGTCATGGTAGGGTGATTGCGAGATGAAATGGAGGACCTACAGTTTAACGTGGAATCCGAACCACGGTGGAGGCTAGGAATTCCCCACATTCACAAGTTGTGATTAATACACGACTTGTCAGAGGTGAAGGAAGGGTTTGGCGATCAGATAAATCTGTGCTGGGACCAAGGATTGAACCCCGGACCCCCAGCACAGAAGTTCAACACCTTAACCCCTAGACCACCAGGTCACCCACCAGCTAATCAATATGTCATGAGCATATTAGTCTTTTGGTCGAGGAAACTTATAAATGAAGAGAAAAATGTTATTACATTCTAGGACACACTTGACAAATATCCAACAACTGCTGAGATACTTATGTGAAGAAAATTAATAAACCTTATTGAAGAAATATTTAATTTATTTGCCTAACAAATTAATTGCAGAAATATTTTTCTGAAACTCACAATGCCTACTATCTATCTATCTATCTATCTATCTATCTATCTATCTATCCTTAAGACGTCTGGTTGAAGTGGTATTACTAAGCTAGGTGTAATCCGTGGGGTAAAAGAATCTCTTTTTGACTATGACCGTGTTTCTATATCTAAAACATTAGAATTTGTTTTGAAAATACTTTATTAATTAACTTCATAAAGTCAAAATTGTTTTTTTTTAAACTTTTGCTTAACAAAGTTTCACATAATATCGTAAGTGATAAAATTTAAACCATATATTTTTATAAATAATTTACGTAAGATTTTGAAATAAACCTTAAATTTATGGTATACTCACGACTTTTCAGACGTGACAAAATGCAGATTAAAATTAAAGTTTTGTGTGCCGACATATTTTATGTTTCACTCTAAATTATGGCATGATACTTTTAATTCTAAGTTTAGATCACTCTTCTGGTTTGCATTGAGGCGGAGCTGCTAATGATATTTAAATTTATTTTTATGGCCTCCAACCGTTTAATTACATAAAAAAAACCAACTGGTTATTAGTACATTGGGATTTAGTTAATAATGACGTTTATAAACGCAGTAGATGAAGGAAAGAAGAAAGCAAAGGGGAAATCTTTATATAAAAAAAAACTAAGCAGTGCTTTGGAAACTATATCACAAGGCCCAAGATATTACCTATGCGGTACTTAAAACTTTACAAGTGTTTCCATATTGGCCAAGTGAAAAAAAAAATTATAAATGGGGTGAAAGTCAGTAAACGTCGTTATTTTATTACTTTTTGTAATTTATTCCCGTCGACTTGGAGATTTTTTTTAAATTCCCTTTCTCTCTCTTTCGACGTTCTTGTGCAAAGTGTACATACCATCGCAAGGGCCATAAAGATGGTATGGATAATCACAGACTTTCGTTTCTTGTAATTTATGACATCCATAAAATTGCATGATAAGCTTCTTGTTAATATGTTGAGGGTTTTTTTCGGTGTGTATATGTGAGTTTATTTAAGCTGTATTGGTGCATAAACTACCTTTTGGAAATAAATTTCGCATCATGTGATGTAGCTTTTTAGATTATAAATATTAAAGTTCTGACATTATATCTTAAGGGTGGGAGGGTAGGGATAGTGAAATAAGGCCTGTATGTTCAGTTTTAATAGATTTTTTTTAATGAATTAAAAATTTGGCTAGTAGAAACATAGTTTAATTTTCTTCAAGTCTCAACAGTACTTGAATATCTGTCAAGAATGTCCTAGAATTTGATAACTTTTTGTTAACATTTAAAAAGTTCATCATCAAATTCCGCTATGTTCATGACAGTTATTCAACAATTGTTGATATCAACAAAGGAATAAACTTAAACTTTATGGTTATACTGGAAAGATACTTTATCTATTTTGCCAAAAAAGAAAATAATAATATGAAAATTGCATTAACACCGATCTTTCTTCGCCTGCCTTCCAATTCCACCTTAGGGGTGGACTTTTCTACAATTAAAGATATTATATATTGCTAGCTTAAGTTTATACCTAACTCTTATAGTTTATATTTAACGTTAAAATTTTTATTTGATAAGTAGACCATGAAACGTAACATATATTCCATGTTCAGTTTATAAGTATTTATGTCTCTTGTGAAATACTTGCTGGAACGTCATTTGGTCAGATTTTCTAAAATAAAGGTATAATACAAATATATATATATATATATATATTACTATTTACAATACTTAAAACATTATGTATTGTACCCTCATTTTAGAAAGTGAGACTAAGTGTCCCTCCAGCTCGACCTTCACTAAAACTAATTCATCCATCTAAAGTTGTGAGTAATGGGATGATTTGGACTATATGTACACAGTCGACAGATTGTCCAAACCCTTTTTCGTCGTTACAATGTGTTCATTAAGTGTGAATGTAAGTGTGTACTCAGACAATGACACGATAATCTGTGTTTCAGTGGTTGAATAGAGTTGTGGAGTACCACAACATTGCGACGACTTTTTGTGTCTTAAGATGCGTCTAGACGGGCAATAAAAATTGAACATTGCCAAAAATATTTTCCAAATATATGGCCCTAAAATATTGCCGTCAATAAAAGTGAAGCTTGTGGCTGAGCAATGTGTGAAGCTCGTGGCTGAGCAATGTGTGAAGCTCGTGGCTGAGCAATGTGTGAAGCTCGTGGCTGAGCAATGTGTGAAGCTCGTGGCTGAGCAATTTGTGAAGCCACACATTGCCGTAAGATTGCATGTTTAACAATGACAGACTGGCCAAGATGGATAATACTGTACTTGTTTCTGCAGGATTTATACTGCTTCATAATCATGTAAATAAAAACTAAAAAAGAACACCTAGATATGTGAATGCCCCCCGCACCCCCCTTTTTTTCCAAGCAAACGTGAAACAAATATTTTAACCTTGGATATATGTGATGGTCAGGCATTGCCAAAATTCTGAGCTAGCCCAATTTATTTAACCCAGGAATTAATACTAGACAGCTGTTATCTGTTCAAAAATTCTACAAGAATTTCAAAAATGTGATTTTGAGCTTTTATTGAATATAATTGGTATAAATCATTGTTATAATCACAATAACAAGTAAAATATTGTCACCAACCAAAGCGCGTGTAGTAGCTTTGAACTGCGCCGTGAATGGAGGGTCGAGCAGCGCTGAGTGAGAGAGAGAGGTACTTGTCAGAGAGTGAGACAGAGATAGACATGGCTGAGCCATTCGAAATGTTTTCCAACACAGCCACATACGAGCAACGACTGCAATAGTCAGCCACGTACCGGCTACAAAATTACAGCACCACATTGCAGTAAAATATGGCCCGTCTAAACGAAACGTAGTTAAATTTTCTTCACATGGTGATACCAACAGTAAATGTTGGATATTTGTCATGTGCATAGCGGCATTAGATGGACAAAACTTTTTAAATGAAGAGAAAATGTAATAATTAAATTCCAGAAAATACTTGACAAACATTAAAAAGCTGTTGAGGCAAAGAAAATTAAACTGTCTCTACTGGAGAATTATTTGATTTATTTTTGAGCAATATAATGTTTTAATGTAAAAACTGCAAAAATGATGCCGTTAACTCGTATTCCCTACATTCCTTCTTTGATGCATCGTGTTAAATATAACCTCCCGAATTCCTTAGTATATAAGAGTATAACCTGAACGGGTAGTAAGAAGCGATACTAACAAAAACTATTAGAGCGCTTTTGATGTAATTATTTGGGGATGTTGCGTTGTATAGTTTCTGAGAAAGGTGTACTTAAAATAATATGTAGGTTACTCGCTTTGCTCGTTGGGGGCTCCACCCCCTAACCCCCAATAAGTTTTCTTTGCAAGTGGATGTTAACTAATGTAACTCCAGAGCCGTTTTTTATAGGTCTTACCGTTTAGCCACAAGAGACCTCCAAGGAAAGTTCCGCACCAACTTTAAAGTTGTTCCACCATTTTGATATTTTTCAGGGGTTAACAATTTTTTTAATTTTTTTTATAATTTTCCCATCGGTTATTGGCTAAAAGCTATAATTTTGCCAAATTTCAAGTGTCTAGCTTATTTTGGAAGTGGGTAAACATTAATGTCAGTGAGTGAGTCAGCCATGTGGCTTTATAGTAGTATCATATCCCAAAGGAAAAATATTTACATCCAGGTAGGCCTATTAGTTTTTTTGTAAATGCAGCCTTAGGCCCAGTTTCATAGTCAAATTTAGTACGCCTCAAGTGCGGCGCTACACTAAATTCATGTCGACACCTACCTAAACCAGAATGGAATGGGCCAGTTTCCCATGCGAGAACGGCCCATTCCATTCGAGTCGAGGTAGGAGTCGTCTTGTATTTAGTGTAGCGCCGCACTTGAGGTGTACTAAATTTGACTATGAAACTGGCCCTTAGTGTTGAGCAAGTGCTACTTGCTATAGTACGTTTAAGACTTTAGTTTACTTGGATGACATCTCAAAATGTTACTAGAAATAATCCCTAATGTATCCTTACGCCAACAGTTGACATCTGTCACGTTTGATAACTGTAATGAAAACATATGGTAATATATGAATGTGGTAGTTAACCACAGTAATTTAGGCCTATATAATTTATATGCATTTAAGGTCCGGCAGAAAGCATATTTATGGTTTGGTTCCACTTAAAAAATGTTATTCACAGCACTTTTACAAGCGGTGTGACTAGCATAGCTTCAAAATTGTGACCGACGAATTTAAACCATGTGATTAAACATGACGGAAACAAGTTCTTTACAATGATGTACCCACGCAATGGATAAACATATATCATTCAGTTAAATATCTCGAAATACGATAAAAGAATCATAAAAATATTTATTATATAAATATATATAAAAATGACAAGTATTTTCTCTTTTCCAAGTAAATACGATTCCCGTATTAAAAGGTATTGATGTATGCACTGTATTACATTTTAGATAATATTCATAAATGAATAATTAGTACTTTAATTATGTTTAAAATATTTTTTTCTCTTTGAATAAAACGAAATGATTAAAAGTAATGAAATAGTACAAAAAAAACCACTTAAGTTTACATTATTTTAAATGTAAAATATAACGTATAAATAAAAAACTTAAGGTGCAGCAGAAGGGAGCGCCAGTAGTTTCACAGTTTTTATAGCATTACAAGCATTACATTTTTTTTAATCAAAATAAATCAAATATGTCTCCAGTAGCAACGTAGAGTTTAGTTTTATGCACATACTAATTTCAACAGATCTTGAATATCTCTCAAAGGTGTCCTGGAATTTTGTCAAAACGTTTTAAACAAAGATAAAAAGTTTTGACAAAATTCCAGGACAGATATTCAAGATCTATTGATATTAAAATGTGCAGAAAATTAAACTCTCTGTTGCTACTGGAGACATTTGATTTATTTTGGCTAACAAATTTCAATTCTATAAAAACCGTAAAAAATAATTGCGCTCCCTTTAGCCGTACCTAAACATTAATAACAAAACAGTGATCTTTTACTAGTGTTGGCAACCCAAAACCTAAACATGATTTCTGAACTGTCATTCAGGTAAAAAAACCTATCGTGAACAGACTGTACCTGTTGCTTAGTGATGTAGATGGGTTTGTTGAGGATGATCCACGTGACAGTCTCGTGGCACGCAGGCATCGTCGTGGACCCATCGTACGTCATGTAGCTCTCAGTTTCCGGCAGGAGACCCCGGATTGACAGTCTTTTCACCTCCACCTCTTGGCCTGAAGTGCAACAAAAAATAAATTCCTCCTCCAAATCGTACACTATCAAGTCTACCTTGAAAGGTAGCAGCAGTCTTAAGGGTAGTGATGTAGAGAGCGTTAGAAAAGACCAGTATCTTTCTGCAATTCTTAAAGCAAAAACATTTTCTTTTATTAAAAATAAATCAAATATTTCTCCAGTAAAAATATGTTTTACTTTTTTTTCACGTGGTGATATCAACAGTTGTTGAATATGTCATGAGCATAACGGCATTAGATGATGAACTTTTTAAATAAAGATAAAAAGTTGTCATTAAATTCTAGGACACCCTTGACAGAAATTAAACAACTGATGAAATTACCATGTGAATAAAACTGTACTCCTTGAAGCAAAATTTGATTTATTTTGAAAACAAAACATTTTTTATAAAAATGGAAAAAAATGGTGAACATATCTCGCGTCACTTAAAGAGTCGGAGGGAGATAAATTGTCGGTATTGAAACCACAGATTAATATGAAGAAAGGAATATTTCGAAAATTATAATCCCAATTCACTAGCAGGTTTTTTATTTCTCTTCTTCTATATTTATATAAACTCGCAATATCAAGAGAAAAAAATGTATTGCTAGCCATCAATTAAAATTAAAATCATAAATTTTACGCTAAATGTTGGAATAAATAAAAACTACCCAAATATTTGATATAAAAAAAATGTCTTAAAAAAATTAACAAGATTTAAAAAAATACTTTTTTTTACCATTTCCACAAACTAAATTAATTTCTGGCCCAACATACAAAATTGCTGTAGCCAGCTATTTGGTTACAAGTAGTTCAGTGGTTTTGTTAATTTAAGAATTCGAAGGATGCTAAGCATATAAATCATAGGATTTTAACAAATTTTAAATGCTGTAAGCTTATGGTCCAAGTTTTATTTATTAACCACTCAAGAAATGTATTTAAGGATATTTGGCGTACTATTGTAAGTGTTGTAATGAACTTTCGAGTTCCTAATTCCATAGAGTAAGTAAGAGAACTAGAAGATACCGAATTGGTCAGACCTATATTTATTTAATTATTATGTGAAAAAGAAGGGGATTATATCAGTGTATTATTTGATTGCTATGAAGCAGGAAATATATTACAACATAATATGATCAAATACAAATTATTACCAAAGGATATTATTATATTACTAAAATTTAAGTACCTGGCTTTGCCCAGGAGAAATATTTTAGGGTAAGAAGGTAGAATAAGTGGAAAGTTTAAAAAGTATAAAATAGTTAAAGGGGTAAAATGGGTAACAAGGGGAAAAATGGCTAAAATGACAAAGTGAGAAAAAAGGCAAGAAATAGTAAAAAGGGCAAAAAAGAACATAATAGGGTAAAAAACGATAGGTAAGTTAAGGAAAATATAAAACGAGTACTATTAAAAAGTATTTAAAGGTAAAAAGGGTGTAAAGTAAAAGTGATAAAAAGGATAAAAGGCTAAAAAGGTGCAAATGCTGAAAAGTATAAAAATAATAAAACGGGTAAAATTTAAGTCCAGTTAAAATTTTAAATTCCGGCCTCAAGGTGCATTATGTTCGTACACAGGAGCTATTATGACTATTATTTGTTAGGTTTTGATTAATTAAAAAAAAAATCAAAATTTTAAAATTCCTGACTCTAGGTGTGTGTGTTCGTGCACAGGAGCTACTCATTTTAAAATTTCAGGCTTCTATGAGCGGTAGATATCATTAAACGCTCATATATAAACTCTTCATTTTATTATGCATGAGACCCGCCTCGGTGGCGTATTTAGCTAACGCTCTAGTCGTGTTGAGCTCGACTGCTGAGGACGGGGAGATAGAGGTTCGAATCTCGGTCTGGTGAACTGGGGATGGTTTTTCCTAAATGGTTTTCTACTCTCCCTTATTGCAAATGCGGGTTCACTTCCTCTAATTCACCCCTCCCAATTCCTAATCCATTAGCGTAATTAGTATTTAAAGCGTATAACCCGAACGGGTAGTAAGACGTGGTGATAAATATTATTATTTTAATGTATGGGTTTTTTAACTTTTTTCCAAAGCAGTTTTTTTCTACTATTTTTCTTAGTCCTAAGTAAATACTATGCGTATCCATATACAGAGTGTGCCGTACCATGCGGGACCCACTTAATCTGTGGATCGGAGACACAAAAATAATTAAAGTTTATATCATATGGGTTCCATTTGACCTTGTTTCCGGGATGGTCATTTTTGTACTCCAGTAATGTGGAGCTGCTTAAAATTAGAGGAAGTGTTCAAAATAGCTACCATTGGCCTGAATACAAGCTTGTATTTGTCATGTTGTAGAATACCGCACTCTTTCTAAAAAAACCAGGTGTATGTCGGATTCGTTGGCAGCCGTAGTGTTTACGTTGACGAAGTAATTCAATTCTGGCAATGGGTGTTCGGTTAATAATTGGTTTAAAGTGGCCCCACAGTAAAAAGAAATCTATTGAGTTTGAGTGTGAGTAGCGCTCAGGCCAACCAGTAGGTCCTACATGACCTATCCGTTTGTTAAGAAATGTTTCATTCAAGAAATGTCTGTGTACAAACAGTTTAGTGGAATAAATTGGCTGTCGCTTTGAAACAATAAATGGGACACAGATTTGAAGAATTTAAATTATTATTATTATTATTATTATTATTATTATTATTATTATTATTATTAGCACCGCGTCTTACTAACCGTTCGGGTTATACGCACTTACACTAATGTGTAATGGTAGGGTGGTTGTGAGATGAAATGAAGGACCTACAGTTTAACGTGGAATCCGAACCACGGTGGAGACCTGGCATTCCTCACATTCACAAGATGTCTTGTCAGAGGTGAAGGAAGGGTTTGGTAATCAGATAAATCTTTGCCGGGACCGAGGATTGAACCCCGGCCGCCAGCACAGAAGTCTGACACCTTACCCCTAGACCGCCAGGTCACCCAAGAATTTAAAATATATATATATATTTGTGTTTCCCGAGCACCGCTGAAGTGGGTCTCACATCTTACAATATACTCTGTGTATAGACTTTCATACATTATAGATACATATACCTTGATTATACAGGGTGGGGCCGAAAATATTAAACGATTAGTAAATTGAAAATTAGCGCTAAAATTCAAAAGTAAATATTCACTAGATAAATAAAAGCAAACTACATAATACCATTTTTCACTTTTAGAAGCTAATGTCACTGAGATGAGCTTCACCGGGAGTCAGACAAACCTCATCACGTTGTCCTTCACTTTCCTCAGCATAGTAAGTCTAATTTTTTCCGACCCACCCTGTATAATGTTTCACTCCTCAAGCTATGCATATATTTTTATTCAAATTCATTAATATAGAGTACTAATTTTTCTTAGCACCGTGTCTTACCCTTGTGTGTCTTACGCTTGTGTAATAATGACCTTGTGTAATAATTACTTTAATGAGCTAGGAATGCGGAGGGTTGCTTAAGAAGAAGTGTACCAGCATTTATGAGGATAGAGAGTGGGAAACCATTTAGGTAAAACTACCCTCAGTAATACCGACCGGGATTGAACCATAACCTCCCTGGTCATCAGCAGTCTAGTCTATTGCGAGAGTAACGCCTTAGACCAGGTGGACACCAAAGTGGGTGAGTTCTAATTGCTTATAAGACACAAGTAATGTATTTTGTTATAATATTTGAAAAACCAATTTATATTAAAGTAGTAAAACTGTTACTAAGATTACTATATAAGATCAATAGCTAATTAATACTGTGTGGAATTTGTAAAAAAATAATATTATTTTTTGTTATTTTCATCCAGGATCTGAATGACCCTTTATTATAATCTAAATAGGTAGATATTTTATTTTATTTTATAAAATATGACTGTACTCACCCCCATGTCTGATTTTATCCAACTGATCTGTCAGTATCCTCAGCTCTGGATTAGACAGATCCCCGAGCTGGAGGGGGGGAAAAAAACACATCAAACAAATGTTTTACTTTTGCAATTTTATCACACAACCACAAAGAAAAGTAATTCATTTTACGATACATCCAAAACAAATGAATTTTAATTAGAAAGGAATTTAATACGCCAGATACAGATGTATCCCCTGGGTATTAATACGTTATGTCTACGTGCGTTCTGTGTTCTTAAAAACAGATTCAAGATATTTATATTATTTTACAAATTTACCGTAGATATTTTGAAATTATTCTATATTTCAAATGAACAGTAGCTAGATGAACGGCTGGACTATAGATGCATATGCATGAATGGATATTTGTGCTAGATTAATAGATCTATAGACGAGGGATAGAAGAATGTGTGGATTGAATTACTGGTATATAAACATACAAATGTATCTCTGCATATTTATTATATATATATATCTCCTAAATATATGTATTTTAATACACCGGATACTCCTATCATATATATAGTTTTGTATATGTAAATAAACTATATATATATATGTTTTATGTATGTACACAAGACGGCCTTAAAGATAGAAATTTAAATTGATATATAAATAAATTTAGATTAATTCACTAAATTGGATGGGTATATATGGAGGTATATATATATATATACACACATTGATATATATGGATAGATAAATGGATATATATATAGAGAGAGAGAGAGAGAGAAAGAGAGAGATAAATGTGTACATGTTTTTCCTACTAAGAAGACATTGAGCTAAATTCCATTCAATGTGATTTGTTGTTTTACATCATAAATAATTTTTTTCGTTGGGAAAGATTTCTCCACATTTAAAAGTGCACTTTAAGTACACAAAATAAAACTTTATTTTTATTCCTAGCTCACAAATTATTAGTTGATAAGAAATAACACTTGAACTGACTTCGAACCACGAGGTCTTTTTTCTTAACCCTTTTTCAACCCGATAACTCGGGTAAGGGTTTTAGAAGGGTAAAGGGGCACAGTAGATTAGGAGGGAAAATAAGGGTGGGTACTGAGGTATCAACAAGGAGGGGGGGGGGTGGCTTCGACGGATATAAGAGAGGAGAGAAGGGTGGATGGGGTAGAGGAAACAATCCTGACCATGGCAAGTCCTCTCTAAGTACGTTAGCCGCTACATCAATCGCGAACAAATCCTACCCCGAGCTTATGAGTCCGGCTTGGGAGAGTTCCTCAGCTGAGTGGTCACTTTCCTAACTCGATCCTCTCCTTAAACTCCCTCCCCTTCACCCCTGCTCCTGCCCTTCCAAACACATACCGACCACCCACATCCCTTTCACGAAGTTATCGGTTACAACTTCGTGAACAAGAATTCAGTTAATTGAACTAGAGTAGGTTTCTCTTTGCAACTTCGATGAATGGTTTCGAAATAGACTGTCGCTCGCCATCCTAAAGTTTGTATTGTAAGCCGGATAGCTACTAATTTATTTACACCGTGTCTTAATACCCGTTTGGCCTATACACGTATGTAATAGTTATATCAGTGTGTTAGGGATCAGGAAGGTTGAATTTAGAGAAAGTGTACCCGAATTTGTGTGGATTAAAATTGGAAAACCATTTTGATAACAAAACATCTGGCCTAATTTCACACGAATGGTATTCGAACACCTGTCTCACAGTCATCGTGAGTCTAGTCTATTGTGGCCTTTTAAACTATTCAATCACTGAAGTGTATTTATAGAGATGACTAAAAGTACACTTTTCAGGAAATGTACCCACATTTGCATGCAGATAGACGAGCGAAACTAATTAAGAAAATTCACTGTCAAGCACACCAATACGGGATTAAGAACCAACACACCCCTTCCCTATCTCCCCACCCGTCTTTGTCACCAGCAAACAAGAATAGATGAGTGTGACGTTTAGTCCGTGTGCCCACCCGATGTGTATACTGGTTAGTTTACTTTTACACACGCTTAAAAGACGATGTGATTCCACATAATTATGAAAAGAGGCTGTGAAAACCTACAGTAACTATCGTTACGGTTGGCTACGGAGAATCCAATCACGGGTCGCTAAATAAATTAACATTGATATATAAATCTAAGTGAATGTATCTGCGATGGTAAAGGTAACGGTAGCAATTTTCTAAACGTGGTATATTTTAATATAGCTACATTTAAATAACGATTTGTAGAAATCTCTATAATATATTGGGGCTATCATTATTTTTACTTGAAGAATTGATTGACTTAGTAAAATATATTTAAAATTATTTTATTTCAACATGTTTTTATTGGACGTAGTATTATACTTTCCAATTATTTGATAAAAAATCATGTGATTAAGGATGCGGTATGTTTGCAGAAAAATAAATTAGAAATACTTCTAAGTTTGTTAAGGACTACGAGGATCAGTGGACGTGAATTTCAGCCGTACTGCTCTGGTTGTAGTGGCCAGATGTCTGTGTTTTTATACAATGAAGTCCTACGTTAAATACACGTTTTAAGTAAATATACATATATTTTTATATATAATTTGCTGAACCCTTCCTTCACCTCTGACAAGACATCTTGTGAATGTGGGGAATGCCAGGCCTCCACCGTGGTTTGGATTCCACGTTAAACTGTAGGTCCTTCATTTCATCTTACAATCACCCTACCATTACATATTAGCGTTAGTGCGTATAACCCAAATGGATAGTAAGACGCGGTGCTAATAATAATAATAATAATAATAATAATAGATATATTTAAACTTAATTAATATATATATATATATATATCTGTGGTACACATTATATACATTACAAATGGCAAGAGCTTCACTTTCCGAACTTGTTGCAGACCCTCCTTTCTCAACGTCCCAAGTAATAATCAGAAATGTTACTCCGCGTCGCTCATCTGCTACCGACATTAACTTTTCACATTCTCTTTCTGACTCGTTCCTTTTGAGATTGAAGGGGTGGGAATTGGAAGGTTCCACGTGTGCATGAAAGTCATTAGTTGACTGACCTAGCATGGAGATTTATGTTTTATCTACCTTAGAAAAAACACAAACGTTATAAGTTTGTTAAATAGATTTTTTTCTCTTTAATACGTTAATTAGTGAGAAACAAAATATTAGTTCGTTTTAGAGTTTCACTAAATGAAATACCTGTTCTTCTTTTAGCCTCCAGTGGGCCTCCAATTATAATATAGTAGGATCGTTTTAAACACAATACCCATTTCAAAAGTAGTTAGGGTATCTAACCCTCACTTTATTAATCGATTGATTATATCAGCACACGACTTATAGATTAACTTATTTTATAGAACAGAAACAACACCTGGTCCTTGGGTTGCTAATTTATTCTTTTAAACACCTCTTCTTACTACCTGTTAATGTTAAATACCTCTTATTACTACCTGTTAAGGTTAAATACCTCTTCGTACTACCTGTTAAGGATAAATACCTCTTCTTACTACCTGTTAAGGTTAAATACCTCTTCTTACTACCTGTTAAGGTTAAATACCTCTTCTTACTACCTGTTAAAGGTTAAACACCTCTTCTTACTACCTGTTAAGGTTAAACACCTCTTCTTACTACCTGTTAAGGTTAAACACCTCTTCTTACTACCTGCTAAGCTTAAACACCTCTTCTTACTACCTGTTAAAGTTAAATACTTCTTCTTACTACCTGTTAAGGTTAAACACCTCTTCTTACTACCTGTTAAGGTTAAACACCTCTTCTTACTACCTGCTAAGGTTAAACACCTCTTCTTACTACCTGTTAAGGTTAAACACCTCTTCTTACTACCTCTTAAGGTTAAACGCCGATTATTAATTCATAACTGTTCTGGTAGAGATCTCAATTTTACAAAATATATAGTTTTAGACCATGATACAAATCCCTCAAGTTTGAGTTTAATGCAAATATTGATTATTAAACTGAAGGAAATGGGACGAGGAAGGTAATTTTTTTTAGTTAAACTGCACTCTTCTTTGCGTGTAGGGAGAGTTAGAAGCAATAAAGGGGAAAATACCGTCTGGATTCTTAACTCTGATCTTCTATTCAAAGGCAATTCAGTTAAACACGAGTCATTAGAGTCAACTGTGGTCCACGGACCACTGGTGGTCCGCAAACGAGACCACAGTAAAATTATAAATGGAGAGTTTAAGAGTGCAAGGTTGACTGGCCAAATCTGCTAAGTCAAAAATAGTCTATAACGCAACTAGATTTACATTTAAATTATTTAAAAGAAGCCGTCTAATTTTTAAAAATCTTTTACTGTTTGATAAACACGTACGCACGTTAATAGAATTTCCGTTCTTATCAAGGGAACAGCTACGTAGTATATTAGGGTGGCTGGTCCGTATGGGCCTAGAACGCTTACCAAGGGTCAACTGTTGGGGAAACTTGAGAAACTTCGCATTAGAGCATTCTACCACCGATGTATGTATACTTTGTTTACCTTGAAATGTGGCAACCTAACTTTACCTGTCTCCACTATGATGCAGCCTACATGATAAGACCAGAGTGTTATTATTAAAGATAAGACAGCTACCTTGAACATTTAAACTGTTGCTCTAACATGTAGGTTGTAATATATTGTTCACTGTAAACTGTCAAGACAAACGTACCACCGTCTAGGGTGTATCATGTAGGACCCGTCTTTAAATTACGTAAGATTTTTTTGGGGGGGTGGGGATGTGGGGGAGGAAGTTTGTTATTTCTTACGTTTTCTTAAGAGGGGGAAGGGGGATAAATCCATCCAACGTATGGCTATTTTTTTTATCAATGTAAGACAAAATGTAAAAAATAAAAGTTGAATGTTAACATTCTGAAATGACTCATTTTCCCTAATGGACTAACCTCTATTCAATCACTAAATTTCACTGTTTTATAGAAGTAATTTAAATATATAGCTCATATTTTGCACAAATATAGTTGATTACAATACATTACATATGCTAATTGAGTTTTCATTTTAGTAATAATAAAAACTAAATGATTAAACTAATATAATTTACCAAATCGTAAACAACGATTATAGAATTCAATGTAAAATATTATTTATGATAAAGATATTAAGAATTTTTTTTGTGAAATATATATATTTCACAAAAAAAAAATCTTATTATCTTTATCATAAATAATATTCTACATCATTGAATTCTATAATCGTAGTTTAACTGCTTCCTTATTACTATTTTCACCATGTTTTTCAAAACTTGTAAACAGTTACGTAAGATAGAGGGGAAAGGGGGTGAAGAAATATCTTACGATCCCTTACGTGAGGAGATAAGGGAGGGTCAAATATATTTTTAAAAAAGCCTTATGTAATTTAAGGATGAACACCCCCCCCCCCCATGCTGATAAACTTCACTACTTCACTCACCTGCCCACGCATGCGCCCTTCCGTTCATCACCAGAAATACCTCCTCCACCTTTTTTTTCTTTAGTTGAGAACGAAGATGATAAAAGTTGTAAAGAAAGAAGGTGGGCGATATTATTCCCTTCCTCCTTGCATGTAGGGAAAACGTTCCCTTTTGACGTGGGCCCTGTGTACGCCATTTGAGTGGCCATTAGGCGTCATCTGCGACACCTGGTGCCCGTCCGACCCTTTACTAGGACGACGAGGAGGGTAAAAGGGGTTGAAAAGGGTTGCCTTGAGTGTAAGATGGGGAACGGGGGCGGTAAAAGGAACTAGTGGCAAGGTGTACCTTCACATTTACATTATTGCCACACGAACTAACGTGAGGGAACACATATATCTCCCTGACACTTCCCAACATATGTGTGAGAGTGGTTGCTTGGTTCAGTGATGGTTCCACGGTAGGAGGGGGAGGGGGGTGTTAGGGTTAAGGTTAAGGTTAGTGCGCAAGATTTTTTGTTGTATATTTGAGATAAAAAAATTTGAATATACATTTGCACCGCGTCTTTATCATCCATCACGGATACACGCGTTTAATTACCCGCTTCGGTTGTCGAATCTTCTAAAGCGTAACTCTCACGATAGTCTGGTCTTAAGATGGCGGGGAGATTGGGGTGCGAATCCTGGTCAGGTGTACTGAGAGTGGCTTTTCACTTTAATTCCACGTAAACGCGGATACATTTACTCTAAATTCAGTTTATCATCTTAACCTACTGTCATAGTTGGTAAATACAGGGAATGCAAGGCCTCCACCGTGGTTCGGATCCCATGTTAAACTGTAGGTCCTCCATTTCATTTCGCAATCGCCCTACCATTACACATTAGCGTAAGTGCTTATAGCCCGAACGAGTAGTAAGACGCGGTGCTAATAATAATAATAATAATAATAGTAAATACAGGTAATGGCTCAAACAGGTAGTTAGACATTTAGTGGGGAAAACATTATTTGATATAGTCAGCCGGTGTTCGTACCGCCATAAGAGCTTATCGTTTAATCCACAGTCCCACCAATGCGGGTTTGTGTGTATACACAATTGATACGTTTCATACAACACTCATCTACGGCTTAGTTTAAGGGCTGGGGGTGATAAAGGTATTTTATATTAGTGTAACTGAATTGGTTTGTAGAGAGGGGGAAAAAACCCACAGAACTTCAAGTTCACACATCTGAGATTTGAACCCTCGTTACTGGCAATCCAGACTATTACAGGCCCGATGCCATGGACGATGTGACCACTGAATGTCATTTTGTGTATTTACACTGTAGTAAAATAGGGTAGGATATTAAGGTGTGTACAGAACGTTAGTTAAGGGAATTGTTTTAGCAGTTTTTACTATAAAAACTGTTTTTGGCCAAAATAAGTAATAAAATACTGCTTCAGTAGAAACATATAATTTTATTTAATTCATAAGGTGATATCTGAATATCTGTCAAGAGCATAGCAGTATTAGATGAGAAGCTTTTTAAATGAAGAGGAAACTTTAAAATAAAACTAAAGAGAACGTGCTTGTATCAACTGTTATTTGTTCCAAAAGGTTTTTTTTAATGTTATTAGTTTACAATTGTAAGTTTTTGATTACATTATGATATATTTATAATGGCTATAATATTTAAAAAATATGTTTTGTAGGTATCCAATGTATCCTCATGCTTTTTTTTCAATAGTTGTTTCTATTTGGTTTGTGAAGGTGCAGTTTGATTAGATTAGATTAGATTAGTTCCAAATAGTAATTTTTTAAGCAAATAAATAAATTTTCAAAAATATGCATTATATTAGTTCAGTTTTACCAAAAATTCTAACCTATATTAAAAACAATATTTTAGATCACCACCGACACGTATAAACATGAATAAGAAGGGACACTTTACAAAATTGTCCAGCCGAAATATTTTACCATAAATCATAGTGCTATTTTTAAAAGTGTTACCAACTTTTGGGATATCCGGATATTTACATTTAAGTAGTAGGTATAAGGGAGGTTTAAAGTACAGGAAATATACTCACATTTTCATGGATAAAGAGTGGTAAATCAATAAAAAAAGAATTACACGACAGATTCGAAACCCGATCTTCCCATCACAGATAGCCAAGTGTTTTGTGATAGTGATGACGTAGTCAACGTGATCATTTCCACGGGGATTATATCACTATTGTCGTTACTTGACCGAGATCAACACACAACATTTTTTCCCAAAATTTTGAGATATATTAATTAAATGTTCCTGAAGTACTTTTATAATTCTCTTGTTAAAATTTTGTTTATGTATATATTTTGTCAAGTAGCTATATATTTACGAAGCACTCTCTATTACCGCCCAAAATATTTTAATATCGTGATTAAGTGTTCTTCAGGCTACCTTGATATAGCCCGTCAACCCTCTCACCCCTCTTTCCAACCTTTGCAACAGCTTTCAATCAGTTGATTGATTGGCGTGTATGTTAAAAACGTCAACACTACAAAAAACGGCTCTTCTGTCATGAACAATTTATATTTTGACGTGAAGTGTTAACACCGAAAGTAATTAATTTGTTTCTTATTTGTTAAAATTTATATGGAGAGTAAAATATTTTTTATCACCGCGTCTTACTACCTGTTCAGGCTGTACGCGTATGATAATTACTCTAATGTGGTTGAGATGAGGAAGGAATCATTCTAGACGTACTCTACACGCATTTGCATGGAAGGAAAGTGGTAAACAACTTATGAATAGCCACCCCCAACAGATCTGATTGGGATTCAAAGTCCTGCTTTACCCATCAGCGGCAGGCCAGTCTAACACACAAGTGACGCCTTATGTTATCAAAGTTGAAAACAAACAAATTTTGTTTTGAATTTATAAAAGGCTTTTTCTATTACAATTGAACTGTAGTTCGTCGGAATTAAACTAAATACACATGAACTGTATGTAAATAGCTTATTTATTTGAGCTCCCCTTACCCCACCAACCTTTTGTTTTAAAAAAAACAATCGCACCGAACTTGTCCAGGTCTGCACTAGACAAACAAATAGTGTGAGAACACTAAGTATGATGTAACTGGCCAGTCCAATGTTTTCATTCCACTCTCTGGGTCTGTTCTGTTAGATGCTAGGTGATAGCGTCCTACTCGAACACAAACACAAGTCCAAAGCTGTGTACTAATCGGAAAACACCCCTCTCTCCCCCTCCCCCCAACCCTTGATGGTGAATTACCACACGCACGGTAGATGAAAAGATCGGACTGATAGAACCCCCCCACTTTCATCAGGGGTCGAACAAACTTGTGGGATCAGTATTTTGACACATCAGGAAATGAGTAGGGGATGCCTTTTCCTGTCTTCCTCGGTAGGTAAAAATTTGATAGTCCCGGGTCTATGAGATATGATCGGGGTCACTCAAAGTTGAGGGGTGAGAGGGGCAGGAAACAAAGGGGGTGTTTGTTCTAGGTCCCCCTGTTGACCCCGATATTAATCTTTTTAAGTTGTGATGGGGGGGGGGAAACGTGAGGGAAGGCTGGCTTTTTAATATTTCCATTAGCAATTTTTATAACAAATTTGAAGGATAAAAGAGAAAATGAGGAAAGCCCAATTTTAATTGAGTTCTGTCGAGAGTAGGGACGTGGGAAAAGTATCGATACTAGTATTTTTTTACTCAATAATTTTTACTCGATAATTTTACTGATATTAGTACTCACACTCCGGTATCAGATCGGTATTGAAAGAAACAACATTTTTTTGTTAATTTCACTCATGCTGGGAATCTGGAACTAAATGTTTACTAGGGTGGACTGTGGAGGAATAAGAAGAACAAATGACCATACGATTGGCGACCAGTGACCAATGAACACGGTTATCAAAAACTAAACAAAATAATCTTTTGTAGAGCTCAATTAACTTTCACCTCAAAGGCGTCCCTATCAGACGAAGCATAAAAGGGTGTCCATTATTTTATAGTTTGTCAATAGTTAATAATCTATCTTGATAGATTACACGTGTATAAACGAAAAGTGCAGTTAATTAATGCATTCTCCAAGAAATAAATATTGGAAGTTTTTTTTTAAGAAGTTGGGTAGGTAAAAACTATTTTGTAAAATTTGTTTTAAAAGTATTAAACACTGAAAATTATGATGGTTTTTAAATAATATGGAAATACAATTTTGATGTAAAGGTTGAACTTATTATTATTACTAAATAAAAAAAACCTTTTTTCAGATTAAAATTTCGATACCGATACTTACTGTTATCGATACTTAGCTTTTGATACTAGTATAGTATCGATATTTTTCTTCCAATACTTTAATAAGTACAGTATCGATACTTTTCTTTCGATACCACATCATTAGTCGAGAGTTATACCTTTCTAATGCACTTTATATTATGGCTAAAATAAGTATTTTATCATGTTAAAATTAATCAAAAAAGTATTTTCTGGGGTCCTTATGGGGTTTAAGTTTCGTGTTAATTTAGACTGCCGATGACGAGGATATCTAGGTTCGAATCTCACTTTAGTGAACTGGGGTGGTTTTTCCTAAATGGTTTTCCACGCTCGTTACAAGCAAATGCAGGTTCACTCCTTCTAAATTCAACCTTCCCAATTCCTACCCCATTAGCACAATTAGTACTTAAGCGTATATCCCGAATGGATAGTAAGCTACGGTGCTAAATAAAAACAGCTATATTAAAAAAAAATTGACACCGTTCTGTGGTTAAGGTAAAGGGTCTGTAAAACTATCTCAAACTTTCCTTAAACAAATGCAGTCATGTATTATTATGTACACAACAGAAAATTCTTAAGTATTTTTTTGAAGCGTCAGAATTGCTGTTTCTATAAAATAAATAACTTATCTTGAGGGACTTAAGTCTTAAGTGACTGTTTAAGTACCAATGGGACATTTTAAATATGTATTTATATAAAAAATAAAATCTATTTTGACAGAAGTGTTTGATCGATGTTATCTGGAAATAATACCATGAAAAGACAACTAAATTGCTCTATAATTAAATTATAAGTATTCTATTTTTAAAAGAGTATGTTTGAGCTATGTAATATTTTATTATTTTAAATATTTTAAAATATATTTTATAATAATTTTAAACCAATTTCACATTTTACTGATGCGTGATAATGGTTTTTAAATTCCATTCTTTATTAATTTTTCATAAAATGCCCTCTAAACTGGGATTGATTTTATTGTTAGATAATGTATGAATTTAATTTTTTTTTATCTCACCTCAATTGTAACATCTGTATACATTTTATTTCTTTTTAAAATGTTAAATTTATGTAGCTTCAATGTAATAATAGCTGCAACCGTTATCAAAATAATTTTTCCCGTCAATATTTGTTTAAAAATACGCAAAAAGTGTTCTTTTTTAAATTATTTATATTTTAAAAATCAAGATAATATTAAAGACTAGAAATAACTCATTGTAGAGATTCATAATTAGAATAATTTTGATGAATATATGAGTATTTGAATGAATTTTAAAGGTGTTACCGTCTATTTTGAGAATGTATGTTATCTATATAATTCACAAAAAAAAAAAATTAAAAATGTATTTGTATTGCACAATAAACAAAGTATAGAGTTTAATACAATCAAATCAATTTTAAACCATTATGAATCGTGTAGGTTTATTAAATAAAAGCAATAATTTCTATACTTAATAATCATTAAAATTAACTAACTACATGTTGCATGTGAATGAAATGTCATATATTTACCTTTTAATTTTAACATAACATGCCAGTAACTATGAAGTGTTTAATGTAAAATATTATTGTAACTATTTAGAAATATAACTTATCATTAGACTACACAAAATATTCTGAAATGGTCTAGAAATCTATTAATATTTAATTGTAGATTCCCTATTTCACAGTAATGAATTATTAATAGGTGGGAGCTGGTTGGTGTCTGCTCCAGAATTTAGTGGTTCATAAGTCATGTGCTGATATAATAATTTGGTTCAGAAGGTGCATGTTAAATACTTTTAATAAATAAAAAAAATGTTACGGTGTTTCAATTTATTATTATTAGCACCGCGTCTTACTACCCGTTCGTGTTATACGCACTTACGCTAATGTGTAATGGTAGGGTGATTCTGAGATGAAATGGAGGACCTACATTTTAACGTGGGATCCGAACCACGGCGGAGGCCTGGCATTCCACACATTCACAAGTTGTGATTAATACCCGTCTTGTCAGAGGTGAAGGAAGGTCTTTCCAATCGATTGAGCCGCGGTCCCCCAGATCCGAAGTCTGACACCTTTTACCCATAGACCGCCAGGTCGGTCACACTTTAATTATATAATTTGTAATAATAATTCATAATTTCTTAGATACGAACAACCAGTCATATATATTTAAATTCATAAACCCTTTGCACCCCTGAGAAGCTTTATCGTCTAGCCTCTAGCTAGCCAGCTTCAGCAGCAAGAGATGTTCCTCACCCCTGAAATGTAGCCCACACCGCCAACACATTCATACTATCAAGTCGTTTCTCTACAACCTAAAGTACTTCAGGAATACCAATGCCGATTCTCCAAATACCACCCCCTCTCACTCCCCTAGAACTCCCCTCTCACAAAGAATCACATTCAAATTTAAACCTTTCCGTGTTTAAACCCAATCACTCATGGAAGGGAAACTCAGCACTATTGTTGGCGATCCAAAGGAGAGGCCTGGAGGCGCGGTTTTTTTTTCAAAGTCTGATAGGGAGCTTGAAAGGGGGAGGGGGCAACTTTTTTTTTTTCCAAGGGCCAATAAATCAAACCTTCACGATTTTCACTAATAATTTGTTTCTCCTTGTTGGTCTATCAATCATTAGAACCGTCAAACCCTGCATACCGTTCAGAATTCTCATAAGAAGTTATTTTTGAAACAATATTTTGTCATTGTCACACAATACTACAATGATAGGGAAAACGGAGGGGGAGGGGGGAAAGGAGGGAGTAAAATTTTGGTAAGTTTCATATTGACAGCTGTTCATTTAGCAGGGGGTAAAATTTACTTAAGATTTGAACGTTTTACAAAGTTTAACCTTAAATTTAAGACCTAGATTAATACACGTCATTTTTGGCTAAACTTGTGGGATTTTGATAAAACTCTTACTAGAATTTCATAAATATTCTATTATTGTTTTAAGAAAATTTTATAATCTTGATGAAGTGGGTTTACGTCACTGTCCCATAATGCACCTTTAATTATATTCAACTTGTGAATGTGGGGAATGCCAGGCCTCCACCGTGGTTCGGATTCCACGTTAAACTGTAGGTCCTCCATTTCATCTCTCAATCGCCCTACCATTACACATTAGCGTAAGTGCGTATAACCCGAACGGGTAGTAAGACGCGATGCTAATAATAATAATTATTATTATTATTATATTCAAAACAAAAAATTAATCCCACGCATTCGTAGCAAATAAATGTTAAATTGAGATCCAAGCGGAATTCGAACTAAAGGCTCTTAGACCGAAATGGTTGCACTCAATATCACAATGCCTCACATATATTGACGATGTCGAAGGCATTTGGTAAATTTAAGTCTTTAGATAATTTTAAAAACATGTCAGGTTTTTTTATATAATAATTTGAACTACACACAAGCAGTTAACCTCGTTGGTCTTTGAATAACCTGCTCGCCTCAGGAACTGATGTTCTTGGGTTCAAATTCGGCTGGGGTCGAGGTACTTTTCTTGAGCCAAAAAAATCCGAGAGGCAGTAAAGCCGTTGGTCCTATCTCGATTGTGGAATGGGTGACCTGGTGGTTAGGGGTAAGGTGTAGGACTTCTATGCTGGTGACCGGGGTTCAATCCTCGGTCCCGGCACAGAGTTATCTGATTACCAAACCCTTCTTTCACCTCTGACAAGACATCTTGTGAATGTGGGGAATGCCAGGCCTCCACCGTGGTTCGGATTCCACGTTAAACTGTAGGTCCTCCATTTCATCTCACAATCACCCTACCATTACACATTAGCGTAAGTGCGTATAACCCGAACGGGTAGTAAGACGCGGTGCTAATAATAATAATAATAATAATAATAATTGTGGAATGTGAAATAACCTAGGGTTATTTTTAGGCCCTTTCACTCTCGCTCATAGAAATTATCGTATGCTGATGTAATTATTTGGTTCAGAAATTGCATGTTAAATACTTTAAATAAATAAAAAATAAAATATATTTTGTGCCTTAGTTCAAACTGTAGGTACGTTTATTTTGAACGTAATGTCACTTGCGCGACCATATCATGAGCGATGGTCACATTCGTTAACTTGGTGGTCTTTTTGTAGGTTCTAAACATGTCATTCTGTTTGGCCAACTGCCACCAGGCGGAATAAATCTTACGTCACCTTTTGACCCAAACCTTTAATATACAACATGTCTTGGCAACAAAGAGACTACCAGAACATGCCTCTTGAATACAAATGTTCATAGCAAGGATCTTACGGCTATAAAAGTTTTATTTTATTTTTCTAGCAGCGCCATTTACTACCCGGCTTGGTTATAAATGCATGCACTAATTGATCAAATTTGTTAGGGGTGAGTTTGTTTTAATCTAGAGGAAGTGTACCTATATTTGTGGGGAGTAACAGTAGAGAATAATTTAGTAAAAACCACTCTCAGTACACCCGACATGGATTCGAACCCCAATCTCCCATCCATCAGTAGTCAAGTCTACTGCGAGATTGACGCCTTAGACCATTCGGCTATCGAGGTTGGTTTTTAATTTTTGTCTAGGATGTAATGTTAACACTCTGTATTAGTGATTTATTTAAAGGAGAAACACCTGCATTAATATGGAAAGAAACAAAATCTACTGTCTTAGAAATTAATTTTTTGCCTCCATTATTAGTCATTTTTCTTTTTAAGTTCTCAATTTAAATAAAAGGACTATTTCATGATCTAGTCTATGTTGTAGAAATGATATGCGTGAAAATTTGAAAAGTGGTTGATGATAGTCTGCAAAGTCGACAAACGATCTAAGTGCACTAGATCAAGATTCAAAACCCAACCTCCATGGAACCCTGCATTAGAGTTGATTACGGGTCTGACGCCGTATACAACGTGATCATTGGTTCGGGTTGTAATTATAAGGAATAACAAAGTATGGTCCACGTGACCGACCATTTGATGGTGGGGTCTGATACTAATAAACGAAAAGAAACTCATTTTTTTACATCCTATTTATTTTTAGGTACACAGAAAGTAGGGCCTTTGTGTTTGAAACATGAAAAAAGTTTTCTCTATAAAAAAAACGTAAAATATGAAAGGGAATTTTTGTCTTGGTGACATATTACAAAGAATGTCCTTGAAATAATGTTCAAAACTCTATTTTATTACGAATCATAATTCAATATTTTGTCAGTGATTAATGGAAATCTCCCCCCTCCCCCTACCCTCTTTCACCTTCCACCGCACCTTCCTTCTTTTCTCGTAGGACTGTCGCGGCAAACATGTCAACTAGTCCTCGCTTGTCACTTAGAATGTAGAGCACGTGCTCTATTCAACAAATAAATAATATATTTGTCACATTGGTGTCCGTTCGATAATAAATGACGTCTTCACTGTTTCAGTAGCGCCTCCGTGTTTCTTTTTGTGACCAACACAAATAGAATATCGCATTGGATTAAATCTTTTTTTTTAATAATGATTAAAGTTGTCTATCGCTGGGTGGATGCTGAGTCTGAGTGAATGACAACTCTGGTCTCGAAGTATTGAGGATCTTTTTTCTCCCCTCTACCAATTTATGATGCCTGAGCGACCGAACCTTTACCTATAAAAGGGTTTATTATTATTATTTATTATTATTAGCACAGCGTCTTACTACCCGTTCGGGTTATATACACTTACGCTAGTGTGTACTGGTAGGGTGATTGTGAGACGAAATGGAGGACCTACAGTTTAACGTGGAATCCGAACCACGGTGGAGGCCTGGCATTCCCCACATTCACAAGCTGTGATTAATATACGTCTTGTCAGAGGTGAAGGAAGGGTTTGGTAATCAAATAAATCTGTGAAAAGGCTTATTCAATATGAGTAGTTTAACTCTATATTATGTTGGTTTGTTTCATTTTTAATCTCCTCATTTGAACTTCTCGGCAATAAACAATTGACTATGTCAGACAGCTTGATTTTTTTTTTAGTACCCCGTCATAATACCTGTTCAGTTTATACGCATGTGTACTAATTACGCTAATGAGTTAATAATGAGTAAGATTGATTTGAGATCAAGTGTACCCACATTTGTGTGAAGGGAAATGGTAAAACCAACTTCAGGACACCTGAACGAGATTTTAACTCCAATCTCCTTCTATGTAGTCTAGTCCAACACTATAGTTTCAGCTTAGATCATGCAGCCACTGAAGCAGGTGGCTTGATTTTATCTTACCCTCCCTCAAAAATTCGACTTCCTTAGGACGTTTGGCATATTTCCCTCGTAAGATGACCCGTTTGGACCAATCAAAACAACCAGCCCACGACGCTCAGGCGTATTTCGTCCTGTCCGGTTCGTAGGTGATGGGAGGTTTTGGTTTGAACATGGCTGGGTGGGTTGAGGGAGTTATTTCCCTAAGTGTATTTTACCTCCACGCCAAAATGGGTTTATTTTCTCTAAATTATCTCTTACTCATCCTTAACCCATTAACCCATAGGTGGATTTCCCGGACTAATAGTAAGATACGAATCAAATAGCTAAACAAAATAGCTATTATTTTCGATGGTATTCTTTCTTGCTAATGATTATCAACACACAGGTTTGACATTTAATTTTGCCACTGTCTGTAAAGACGAGAACCAAATATCAACTAATTAAAATTAGTTGGAAAATGACACACCTGGACACGGGAATTTTTCTTCCTGAATAATCAAAATTTCTTACTTTTTCTCATGATCCCTCAGGGAGGTATTGATTGCTAAAAAAAAAAAATTGAGCTTGAGATTTTAATTATAGTCGACGTTTCATGTCCCCCTAAAACTTGAAAAATAAAAAAAGGTTTTCACGATGCTGTCTGAATCACTGCCTAATGTCGAAAACATAAACGATAGGACTAGAACTTTGTATTTATGATTTTCATAAGTCTACCCCAAAGGGTATTTTAGCCCCAAAATTAAGGGTAGTTAGCTTAACGGAAAAATGAAAAATAACAGATTTTTTACCTTCCAAATCCACTCCAACAATTTTGATTACATTTTGGAGTTGGGCCTATTTAACATAATGAACAAATTACCATTCTCACTTTCATATGAATATAATTTGGGGGGTACTTTACATTAGCCTAAATTCTCAGTTTTGATAATATCTCCACATTTATTTGAGATACGAAATAAATTACGATAAAAAACAACTTTCCAAATATATGTCATATATGACCGTCCATTTCGGACGCCTTATGTGTATACTATTAGACGCTCTAGTGGCACACTACTTTTCCCAGGGTACACCATAGGGGTTGTCTACACGTTGTACAATCAATAAGATGACGTCATGAGAGTGATTATGAGGTTATCTATTCTGTGTGAGCCTTACCCTAATTAGTAAAAATCCTGCTGAATTTGGGGTTAAATTCCCTCTAAGGGCAATATCCAAGGTATCAACTGGGAATCAAACTCAGGTCCCCATGTGATTTTTGCCAGATTCACTACACCACATGTTGCGTATAACCCGAATGGGTAGTAAGACACGGTGCTAATAATAATAACACTACACCATTGGGTTGGTTATTGTAAAGTTGTTGTAGTATTAAAAATAAACGTATTTTACTTGAATTAAATTTTTATAAATCAATAATAACTGAACTATGAGTAAATATATTATATAGAACTTATTTTGTTGAGTTCTTTGAAAATGTTAATTTGATTGGTATGCTCTAAATATAAAAAAAAATTACGATTTTCTCAAAGTTTCTGTAGCTTTGTATATTATTAAATTTATGCTATTTTGGTATTGTTTCTGTGACAATATATATTATTTCCTTTCACAATCCTTATGAGCTCTCAGTAAATATCTCTATTTTAGAATAAAAGTGAGATAAATTATGAGTCTTTTAAAATGTAGACTATAAAAATTGTTCCCGACCCATTCAATGCTCCCGATAAAGTTACATGTGGAGGGGCGATTGTAATTGGTTCAAGTTCCTTTCTCTTAGCCCTCTTAATTTAAAATGACTTTATTTACAACCCCTAGCTTGTAAAATATACCCGATTATTTTATCTTTAGGCTAAAACAATTTGAATACCAAGTACAGAATCGTAAATATTCATTTCAAGCAATATAGCGACGCTTTAAAATACTTCACCAATCATAAATTTATTTGTTTTATCCGTTGTTAATTCTAAAACTACTTAGACCTAAATAATGTACAATCTTTCAAACAACTTCTAGTACAACTTTCGAACGTTACATAATTAAAGTGAACGTTAATTTAAGAGCAACATGTATGCGAAGCAAAGAGCTTGAACTGCAGTAAACTCGTTTAATTTTCCTTAACCTCCCCCGACTTTCTGCAACCCCCCCTTTCTACCAACCCGTTTGGGTACAAACTTGGTTATTAATTATTTTCACGAAGATATTTAATATTTGTTTGCTTCGTAACGCTTTGATGGCTGCTAGAGTTTCTCTGAAAAGAGATACGACCCAGCTGTTGCCAATACTCGAGGCAAAACAGAATTGAAATGGCCTGGAACATTTTTGTTTACTTTTCGTCTAAATTGAATGTTTAGGAAACTACACATGGCGTCAAAGATCACACTTATCGACATTCCATTATAGAATATTTATATATTTAAATAATAATAATTACTATTATTAGCACCGCGTCTTACTACCTGTTCGGGTTATACACACGTTAGTGTGTAATGGTAGGTGATTGTGAGATAAAATGGAGGACCTACAGTTCAACGTGGAATCCGAACCACGGTGGAGGCCTGGAATTTCCCACATTCACAAGATGTCTTGTCAGAGGTGAAGGAAGGGTTTGGTAATCAGATAAATCTGTGCCGGGACCGAAGATTGAACCCCGGACCCCAGCACAGAAGTTCGACACCTTACCCCTAGACAACCATGTCACCTTATATAGTTAAAGAATTGATTTAATCCAATTCATATTAGTTAGGATATAAAAAATTCAATACGGCTATGATATGTACACTCCGTTTACCCTGAAAAGTAGTAGTTCTACCTCCAGGGCGCTCCCTACCTCTGATGTCACGGCCAATCAAGGTAGGATTTCCAATATTAACGAATTTACGTTTTACTCGGCAAGTTTTAAAGATATAACGTTGAAACAAAAACCATAAATTCTTAAATAATCCTACAGTGTCACAATTGTTTTTATCTTTAAATAGTTTTTTGTAAACGTATTTTATTTCAATAAATATTTCTACAACTCAGGCTATTTGTCTTGGTCACGAAAATGGCCTCTAGGAGTCTTCCTGCCAGGATGTAGATTAAAGAAAGTCCATGGCAGTATATATCTATCTATAATAGGAAATAAAGAAAAGGTAAAATTAAAAAGTCAATGTTTTCAAGGAGAAAATATTAAAGTGACTGTGTAAACTCGTCAGATAAAGAGGGAAAAGGCTATCAGCAATTAGGCAACAGCCCTCTCAGGGTGAACTTTTCATTTTCTTCCCTCTCTTTCTAGTTTGTACATTAACGTCTAAGTGTGATATTGCTTAGACTGCTTAGGTATCTGAAGTAAAGATGCAACCTGCTACACAGAATGGTTTCAAAATCTCCAAGAAGGTAACGTCGTTAGTCGATCACACCATGGCCATATCTTATAAGCTGCATGTTAACCTCACCATAAAGATATACTTGCTGTCTTTAAGGGTGAATAGAGTGTAAATTTGTATGTATGGGGGGAAAGATCGGGAGGGGGGGGGGTTAGGGGGAAGGTTAATATATATAGATGCGAATCCAGATACATATTTTGAGAAGGCATACAATCATAGTCGTCTAAACACTTTTGTTTGTCTTTCTTTTGGTGTGGGGTGTAAGAGGGAGTGGTTAGGTTCAAATTTTAAATTATAACTAAACTGATGTTTGGTGAAGCTATGCAAGAAATTGGTATACGAGGTTTTATTCCGACTAATCTCGTGTTAGACTGGTCTGCTGATGACGGGGAGATAGGAGCTCGGTTCCTGGTCAGGTCTACTGAGGGTGGGTTTTTTTTCTTCAAAATGGCTTCCCATTGTTCTTCCACGCATATGTGTATCAATTACCTTCCCACCCCATTAGAGTAATTTATCATATATGCCTATAACTTGAACAGGTAGTAAAACGCGCCGATAAAAAAAACCACATCGATTCTAGCAATCACGTTTTTGACCCGATGCCTCGTAAACGTGTTTGCCACACGTGTTATAGATCAGGTTAGGTGAAAGACGTATCTTTATTTTTATTGATCAGCTCTAAACCATTGAAGAAGTTAAATAAACAAGCTCTATAGTTTCCAAAAAAGGGTATTTCAGTATTATGTGTCGGAGGCCAGATCTTAACGACTCGACGACACAATTTCAATCAGTGCTATGTAACTAACTACCCAAGGTTGATAGAGGCGAGTGTCATACCTGCCATGCCGGTTCGTGAACAAGAACAGTCAGGTATGAGCGGACTGACCGGGAAACGATCGAGGTCTAGTCAGTACATATAACGTGGGTTGCCGATACGACTGTTTCACTTCTATCTTTTCTCCTAGTTACATAACTCGCATCACATTCGTCTATTCAATTGTCAGCCATTCTTTTAAGAGCTTTTCTAAGACAACCCTCATTATAATCAGTTTCAATACTATTAACTTTTCCACCCCTAACCCCCTTTACCGCATCCATACCGACAAGAGTAAGCGCCTCTAAAATAGGGGGTAGTGGTCACGATAAGTATGAAGATTTTACGACATGAATAGCCAGTTTTCATAAGCCATTTTCATTTAATATCTCTTATTTTTTTGTGTAAACTATCAAAATGAAGGTGGAACCTTAATCAAATCAAACTTAATTGCACATACAAAAAATTTTACCATATAAGATTTAATTTTGATAACTTTTGGGAGCATACATTTACTAAGCTATACATATTTAAGTCCTTAATCCATGTGAAAATATACATATATATAAACATTAAAAAAACTTTGACTGTTCCTAATTATTCACTAATACTACCTAATTAATTGTATCAACTTGGGCACGAATGCAAAACTTATTAAAACACCAATGATTCTAGAATAAAATGCAATTTTGTTCGTCATTTAAGATGAGGTAGATGAGTTCAGAAACTTTGATTCTATCTGCCATTGTTCTACCACTGAAATATTCTGTAATGTTTCATCCTCAGATTGATCTAACTTATTTTTCTTAGCTAGGCTATCATTTTTTCAACTAAATAGCATATTTTGAGGGTTAAATAGCACGGAAAATAAAATAAAGAACAACTTGTAACGTTATTTAATTTTACTTTAGGCACAGCGTCTTACACTCCTTTCGGGTTAAACGTTTTTGTATTAATTGCCTAGGGATTAGGAAGGTTTAATTTAGAGGATGTGCACCCATATTTGCATCGAGGGCTAGTGTAAAATCATTTAAGAAAAAAACACTCAGTTCACCCGATCAGGATCGAACCCTGATCTCTCTATCTAATCTAACACGAGAGTGGCACGTTAGACTATGTAGCCACTGAAGTGGTTATTACTTAAAATCGACAAATGACTTTATTTTACATAATATTTATGATGATGTGATTAAAACATAATGTGCACACGTCATAAATATCTGTTAGTATTTATTCCTAACTTATTTATACTTAAAATGGTAGATCTACTAATTAAATGCTATTCTTAGTACATACATTTTAAATAAAAAATGAAACAAGTTATTTTGTTTTCTTACTCACCTGTAACAATAACGATATCCCAACAATGCCTTGGGCTCTGTGAAGTGCTTCCGAAAAATTGGAATAGAGTTGGGAGTTGAAACCAAAAATCTGTATCTGAAAGACAAAAAAAATTGAAATTATGCAAAAAACAACAACTTTCTTTTGACTTTTCAATACAAAACATATTGGATTCAAAGAACTAGAAAAGTGTGATGTTTGTATGATTTGACAACTTTCCAAAGTGTTAGATTTTTTTCTCTTCATGTTTGGATTGAGGAAATGTCCCCTTATATTTGTGTCAGTCTATGCTAGTTGTAAGTTGATATGTAGGGTGGTCTTAAATTACTATTTTAACATGGCGTCTTATTACCTGTTCAGGTTGTAAGTGTATGTACTAGTTATTACTCTACTGAGTTTGAGAGGAAGAAGGCTATATTTAGAGGGAATGTATCCTTATTTGCGTGAACAGAGAGTTGAAAACTACCACCAATACACCCGACAAGAATTCAGACCCTAACCTCTCAGTCATTAGCAGTCTAGTTTATTGTGAGAGTGATGCCTTAGACCATATGGCCCCTTTAGCAAGTAAATTAAAATTAATTTATCTTAATGCTACAGGTTAGTAAATTTTGTTTTGCGCCATTTTAACCCATTAAAAATAAATGTGTGTTTGAGGTATTTGACGTGTTATTTCTAAACTGACTGATTTTATCATCACACAACTTATAAACTAACTTAAATCTAGATAAGACAAATATCCAGTCCTCCAGCTATTAAATAAACCATATTAATGTGGGAATGCCCTATTTTACCAATGATACATTTTATGACCATGTCAGGAATCGAGTCAATGTCAATGAAAAGTAATAAGTGATTGGCGCAGAAATTTAGTCCATAAAAATATGCATTTAAGATTTACTCAATAAAATAATTACATAATATAATTTTCTTTAAATTTATATGCACTTAAATAGTGATACGATTACGTTATTTTAAGTGATAGATAATTTTTTTCTATACCTAGATAATCTTATTTTATCTAATTTTGAATTACAAAATGTTTATATGTCGAATTAAATTTGTGTGTAAATCTAACTTTAGTTGTTCATTTTCCTAGTAATAATTAGTTTATTATTGTGGATATTGGATCCAAGTAACAAAGCTATGTTTTATAAACGGATAGAAATTTAGAAATAGTGAGAAAATGAAATAAAATAAAATAAAATAAATATAGGTAGTAGGCCTGTGAAATAATACCAATGTTTACAAGGCAAGGACAAACTAATTTTATTGAGCACATCATAAATACATAAACAAACAAATGAGGTACTAAATATATTTGGTATACGTTGATTGCAATATTATTGGCTGCCCGGACGGAGCAAGGGGAATACTTCATGTAATGAAACCTGAAAGTTCTCTCCTTGGCTAACTCTTTTTTCTTCATTCAAAATAGTTTTATTCTATGAAATGTTACACACTAAAAATTTATTTTTAACTATTTTTATTCAAGAGCTATGAGGGTAAGAAGCTTCAATTTTTACGTTTTGCAAATCTAGTTTTAAGCCACACTTTTTGGAATAAAATTTTGAAAATTAAAATTTAGTATCTTTAATATTATACCTATTTGATAAAGCTGGGATTTTACCGTAGGTATAAGCATACTTTATATAAATATACTTAAAGTCCCCTTAAAATAAAACACATTTCAACAATTGTTTATTAATACTAATTCATCTATAAATATTAAATAGTAGTATTCATGTGCTTTATAGATGTGTATACTAAAGATTAAAAAAAAATCAGATTTAAATATGAAAAGTTTTACTGAATAACTTGATTTACGTATGACATAAAAATATGTACTGAAATTCCAAGTTGGCTCACGGGATCAAAACTTTGTAGGGAAGTGTAGCTTAGTCGACAAGAACGGGTGATAGCCCGCCTCCACAGCAGTTACTCCAGCTGTCTTATCACA
>CABEEJ010001699.1:129953-140860 GCA_901482245.1 Timema douglasi
CCCCAGTTCACCTGACCAAGATTCGAACATCGATCTCCCCATCCTCGGCAGTCTATCTCAACACTAAACTATCACGTTATCTAACTACGCCACCGAGGTGGGTGCCTTGCTTATAAAACATTAAAATAATATCTGTGCCGACTGCAAAAAAAAAAAAAATGTACATGTATATTTTTTTATGGAACCTAATTATAGAAAATCTCACTAAATTAAAGCGTATATTTTTATAAATCTATAATACTTTTATTACATGTAGTAGTACTCTGTTTCAAAGACTTCTGAGTATTCAATTCAATATATGTTACTATAAATAATAATTATTTTACTGTGAATTCTATTGGAAATGTCAGTTTTAAATTGAAAAGGGGCAGTTGAAACAAATACTCTACCGAAGAGCCTGGGTTCTAAGTTTCTGAGTAAATCGATGGCTATACGGAGCCGACCCGCACCGCACCGCACCGCACCGCACCATACCGCACCGCAAAAGTGAGGAGCAATGCTCTCTCGACGATTCGTCGTTGCGGGCTGGTATAGCCACTTGTATTTAAATAATAATAATAATTAGTATCGCGTCTTATTACCCGTTCGGGTTATACGCTTTAAGTACTATTTACTCTAATGGATTAGGAATTGGGAAGGTTTAATTAGAGGAAGTGAACCCGCATTTGCGTGGAGGAAGAGTGGAAAACCATTTAGGAAAAACCACCCTCAGTTCACCTGACCGAGATTCGAACCTCGATCTCCCCGTCCTCAGCAGTCGAGCTCAACACGACAAGCGCGTTAGCCAACTACGCCACCGAGGCGGGCTTGCATTTAAAAACATGGATAACATTCCACTGGGAAAATGCGGTGCGGTTCCGTGTAGCCGGTCCTTAACAGTGATTGGAAATAAATTTAGCTTATGTTTCGTGTTTCTCCAGTGACTCTATGGAGGCCCCTGGAACGGGAAGTTTGTTTCTCTGAACACTCAAACAAAGAATGCTAACAAACTTAATAAACAAAAATATGTATTTTTTTTATATTATTTGTGGTATTTAACGTGCACCACGACTTATTATATCAGCACACAAATTATAATTTAAACCAACTTAAATCTAGAGGTAACACAACATCTAGCTCCCGGTCGTTAATTTATCACTGAGGGTGGTGAAACAGACATTTCCTCAATGATGAATATTTTAACCATGCTAGGGATTGAACTCAAGACTCTTATATCACCGACAGACAGGATACTGACAGAGGTAAGGTATTAGACAAAAAAAAACTATTGTTATTGGAATTTAAAAAACTTATCACCATTTTTAGTCAAATAAAGTGAATAAATTGTTTTTTGGTCAATTTTTTATGCAATTTTTCGTAGTACCCATCCATACTGTTGACAAATTTTCATTAATAAGGTAGCAACAATGAATAAACGTTAAGTAAAAATGTGCAAGTTTTTTCTTGAAGGGACTATTGGTAGACCATTTAAAAGCAAACTACCCTCACTACACTTGCAAGGACTCGAACGATTACCTCCCTGTCACTGACATAACACACAATATTAGGTTCATGTCTTAACCCGCACGCCCACTTGTATCGGGATAGTAGTATTATTAGGTTTAATATTAGCTGAAATTATAAGGCTTTTCTTATACAAACTATCCTATAGATTTATGTATAACAACATTCAAAACAAGGGCGATTCACAGCTTAAGTTTAAAACTTCGGTAAGATAAGGTTTACTTGCAGATAATTTACCATCATTAGTTTATATGTTACATCCCATTCGTGAATTTTCCCAATTCATGAAGAGAGTAAATTTCTGCCCATTCGGTGAACTGGCATATCCTCGTGACCATTTCATGAACTGGGCTAATAATGATCCAGTTCACGAATTGGGAAAAAATGGTCAAGTTCATGAAGTGTGAAGCACTTGTGCTGCCAAGTTCATGAACTGGACAAATAATTATCCAGTTCATGAACTAAGGGGGAAAAAAAGGTTCAGTAAGTCAAATGTGAAGCACTTGTGATGGCCAGTTAAAATATTGATCCAGTTAATTAACTGGGCCGAGAATTGTCAAGTTTATGAAATGTGCAGTGATTATGCTGCCCAGTTTATTAAATGGACAATTATATTCATTGCCCAATTCATGAACTGAACTAGTTTTTGCCCGGTCTGTGAAATGAACAAACGAAGAATAGGTTTGGAACCCGCTTCGGTGGCCACTTGGTCTAACGCGCTACTCTCACAGTATACTAGACTCTCAATGACGGGGGAATCGAGGTTTGAATCTCGGTCGAGTGTACTGAGTACTTTCTAGAAATATAGCCTTCCTAATCCCTAAATACATTAGCGTAGTTGGTACATAAACGTTTAGCCCAAACGGGTAGAAAGACGCGGTGCTTAAAAGAATCAGGTTCGTTATTTGAATTAGCTTTATATTTTAATAGTTTTTTTTATGGAAGGGTTAGGTTACATTAGGTTGGTTAGGTTTAATATATCATCTTAAAACTGATTTCAGTTAAGTTTGTAGTAGACACTACAGTACATTTCAATTTATGAAATGAGACAAGAGTTAATACAATTTTTGCCTAGTTCTAGAAATGGGCAGTTTATCTATCGGGGGTGTAACATATATAAAGTTTGAAAAAAACCTCAGTGATAAATCTCATGGGGAGTATCATGTCCCTCTGTATCTAACCAAGGTTTGAACCCTGATATCCCGGTAACCAGAAATTCTTCATATCACGAGGCTTACGCCGTAAGCCGAGTAGCTACCAGTGCGCTTCAGATCTTCTAGTCTAGTAAAACCTTAAGCTACATTCTTATTTACATAGGAAGAGCCTTATCTGACTACTAGCGAGACATTACTAGATCTACTTTCACGTGCTCATACGCCAAGTCATGTGAACTGCAGCTGTCACATTTTATATATATTATCAATACTTTATTAGTGCTAACTACTAAGAAATATATTCTGAAAATTGAAAAATGACACCTGGACACGGGAATCGAGCCCGGGACCTTCGGCTTAGTACGCCAATGCTCTTACCACTGAGCTATCCAGGATTCGTCCAGGAAGGTCCCGGGTTCGATTCCCGTGTCCAGGTGTCATTTTTCAATTTTCAGAATATGATATCTATGAGGTAGTATCCTCTCTAAAATGCATCAACAATAGCTTCGGCTATTTGTTTCATCTACTAAGAAATAGTTTTATACTTTGAAAAATCCCTTTTATGAAAATTCGAGTGTATATCTCTTACACATTTTATTCTGTCTAGCTTACTCTCGGCTGATTGGAGTGTGTAGCAGACAATCCCAAAGCACCCTTTGCATGTCGTTGTCCGTAATGTTTGTGTGTCTATGTGTGTGTGTGAGTGAGGTCAGGTCAGGAAGGTCATGGGATCGATACCCACGTGGGCATCGTGACCATCCAACATTTCCTCTTTACTCCTGTCGCATGTGGAGGGGTAAGTAGCCCCTAACGTCGTTGGGCAAAAAGAAACTTTAATTTCCGTTACCTTTGTGTCAGACTGTGTTGACACAATGCAAAGGCACACGGTAAAACTTTTATTTTTCTATTATTATTTCTGAATAAAGAACTAGAATAATATTGAGAAGAAAGACGGACGTATTTATTTATTTAGCACCGCGTCTTACTACCCGTTCGGCATGTACGCTCAAGTAGTATACTAATTACGCTGATGATTTAGGAATTGGGAAATTTGACTTTAGAGGATGTTAAACCGCATTTGTGTGGAGGGAGAGTGGAAAACCATTAAGGAAAAGCCACCCCACCTTCCCCCGGCCGAGACTCGAACCTTGATCTTCCCGTCCTCGACAGTCTAGCTCAAAATGAAACAAGCGCGTAAACTAACTACGCCATCAAGGCCAGTGAGACTGATATAAACATTAGCTTTTACTATTTATGACTACAGTAGGGCCCCCGTATCTGTGATTTAGCGCAGCCCAATTTTATTTCTTTTTATTTAAAGAAAACAAAAATTGACAGTACATTTCAAACTACGCGCCAAGCGAGAATTGGCCATGATATCAGCAGCACAAACGCGCCTACTATGTACATTACTTGACTAATCATTATCATCATCATCATCATCATCATCATCATCATCATCAGGGATCGACGCAACGAGAAGAATGGAGAATAGTAAGTACACTCTAGTGTACAGTACACGTTATTATTACTTTATACCCGCCTCGGTGGCGTAATTGGCTAACGTGTTAGTCGTGTTGAGCTCGACTGCTGAGGACGGGGAGATCGAGGTTCGAATCTCGGTCGGGTGAGCTGGGGGTGTTTTTTCCTAAATGGTTTTCCACTCTCCTTCCATGCAAATGTGGGTTCACTTCCTATAGTTCAACCTTCCCGATTTCTAATCCATTTGCGTAATTATTACTTAAAGCGTATAACCCGAACGGGTAGTAAGACGCGGTGCTAATTAATAATAATATTACTTTATCTAACGTTGGTAATGTCTTACGGTGAATAATTTATCAATTAAACTTTACAGTATGTACGTATGTTAGATGAATATCACGTTATATAATAGCTCGGTATTATCCACGGTTTTACTTAACTGCGGTGGATCTAGGAACGTGCTACCCGCGGATATGGAGCTCTTACTATATTTTATTTTTAGCAAATTACATTAGATATAAAACATAAGATTTTAACTCAACCCTGGTATATCTACTTATACAGGGTGATCCCGAGTTAAACGGCTAAACTTTGGAAAATGGTAGTGAATAAAAAAAACTAGCTCAAAGTGCAATTTGGAGATATGCTATTTTTCGCTTTATTTTCACGCAAACGGCAAAAAGATAAATAAAAACAAAATAGATAAGTAGCCTATTAAATAAAATATTTTATTCATTTTGTTCAAATTGATGGCCTCCATCCCAAAGACAATGACAGAACGAGTGACTGACCGACATTGTGCGACTGTTGTTTCTTCGCACGCTTGCGTTATCCTTTGTCGAAATGATTGAAGGTCATTAACAGGCACTTCATACACTTTTGTTTGAGAGCTCCCCATATCAACAAATCTAACAGCGTTAAGTCAGGTGAACGCAGAGGCTAGCCCACAGGTCTAGGACGACCGATACATCTACCAGGAAAATTAATATTAAACCATTGCCGAGGACTTCTGCAGAAAAACGTGTTTATATTCGGGCTTTTTTTTTTTTGTCTGCGCAAAAAGGAAGTGAAAACGAGAAAATCTCAAACAGATTTCTAGTTAGTTTTTTAAAATCATTAGCACTTCCCAAAGTGTAACCCGGGCACATCCTGTATATAGTAGGGTGGGGACCAAAACAATTCGACGATTAGTAACTTGAAAAATGTTAACATACTAATTGAAAAGTAAATATTTACTAGCTAAATAAACGCAAATTTCATACTACACTTTATCAATTTTTGAAGATAATGTCACTGAGGTGAGCTCCACCGGACTTCCGGCAAACCTCGGCCCGTGAGAAGTGCGGACCCTCACACCTCGACATCTTGTAGCACTTCAGCAGAACATACCACATTTAGTAGTAAACAACTCACCGGGCCATTTGAAATGCGAATACGTTCTGAGGATCATCAATAATGGTCCTAAATCACAGAAAGTGCTTGCCATTATTACATGTGCAGTGCCGCGCGCCTAACTACTATTCAACTTCTTGTACACGCGTGCTTTAACAGCTTTGCTCTCCCGGCGCTGTACGCCGACACTTTGAACACAATTTAATGGTATTAGCACAGTTTTCCGGATGTAAGTGTACAGAGATTTTGTATTACTTTTAGTTAAAACAATCTAAATGTTTAGTTTGGGCTATGAGTTTCCGAACACATTGTATAAATAAATATATCACGCTACTCTGTTATATATATATATATAGTTAATAATTAATTAAATGATTTTATATTTACTAGGATTCAAAACAGTGGAGTGGTTTTTAACGAGAGAACGAACAACAAAATGTTAAAATTCATAGAAGTTAGTGTGTTTTTATCCCCCTTACACTTTGCATTTTCAAGAATCTACTCAACTTTATTCAAGAAAATCAGATTTGTTATGCATGTCAAAATGAAAACGTCAGTTTGACTGTTTTCTAAAAGTTCGTTTATGAGTTCCTGAATATTTTGCTTGGTTGTTTTCCTCTCGGTAACTTCATTTTGACGTATTCTTTGTGTTCATAAACTGTTTTAGAAAACACTCTTTCTCCAACTCCACTTTACTCTCTGCTTTTTTGAAAATAATGATTATTAAATAACAGACTCTCATCAGTAGTTATATTGGAAGTGAGTCATTTTTAATATTTATCACCCGCCTCGGTGGCGTAGTAGCTAACACACTAATTTCGTGTTAAGCTAGACTTCCGAGGATGGGGATGTTTATGTTCGAATTTCTCTTGCAAGAACTGGGGGAGGTTTATCCTAAATAATTTTACTCTCTCCCTCCACGCAAATGTAGGTTCACTTCCTCCACATTCAACCTTCCAAATGTCGGTGACCTGGCGGTCTAGGGGTAAGGTGTCAGACTTCTATGCTGGCGGCCGGGGTTAAATCCTCGGTCCCGGCAAAAATTTATCTGATTACCAAACCCTTCCTTCACCTCTGACAAGACATCTTGTGAATGTGAGGAATGCCAGGCCTCCACCGTGGTTCGGATTCCACGTTAAACTGTAGGTCCTTCATTTCATCTCACAATCACCCTACCATTACACATTAGCGTAAGTGCGTATAACCCGAACGGGTAGTAAGACGCGGTGATAATAATAATAATAATAATAATAACCTTACAAATCCCTAATCCATTAAAGTAATTGGTACTTAAGCGTATAACACGAACGGGTAGTAAGACTTGGTGCTAAGTATTATTTAATATTTTTTTAAACAATATGGCATTTAAAATTTTACAAGTGTATGCGTTGAAGGGTTTGAAAAGGTAATAGCTATAAACCAAAACTTTTAAATGGCATAAAATAATAATTCAGGTAAAAATGTAGAATTGAGACTCCTTGGTCTTCGTATTGTATAGTTACTATTTTTTTGTATAACAAAAATGATATATTCCTAAGTAATTGAATAAATAGTAGGCCTATTATCTCGTATTGTATTTCTTTGTAACACGTAACTGGGCAAGAGGAATAAATGCCAAGTTCTTCTAATATAGTTTGTTGGTAACTGAGGAGGTTGGGGTTGGAATCCAGACTGAATGTATTGTATAATTTTCTTAATAGCTTCCTCATCACCCTTCATGCATATTATTCTAAATTATACCTTCCTCATCTCTATTATATTAAATTAATATTAGTATATATGTAATGGATACGGGGTGAAAAACAATGGTATCAGTTTTAAAAACATATCTCGAGAACATTTTTAGTCAAATTGTAAGTACAAATAAATCTCAACTCGTGAAATGAGTTTTAGCCTTGAAACGGCCAATGGGGGTGGGGGGTTAAAAGCTAGAAATAGAATCTATATTTTTGCAGTTTGCAAACAAAACATTGCCATAATTACACTCGGTTTAGCCTAAAGGCAGCAGAAAGCTTACCTTGATGGTTCGCACTCTGTTTTATAACCACTCCCGTATTATTATTATTATTATTATTATTATTATTATTATTATTATTATTAGCACCGCGTCTTACTACCCGTTCGGGTTATACGCACTTACGCTAATGTGTAATGGTAGGGTGATTGTGAGATGAAATGGAGGACCTACAGTTTAACGTGGAATCCGAACCACGGTAGAGGCCTAGCATTCCACACATTCACAAGATGTCTTGTCAGAGGTGAAGGAAGGGTTTGGTAATCAGATAAATCTTTGCCGGGACCGAGGATTGAACCCCGGCCGCCAGCATAGAAGTCTGACACCTTACCCCTAGACCGCCAGGTCACCCCACTCCCGTATTGTAGTGGTCAGTGCACATGGGTAAGAGTCTAGGGGTCCCAGGTTTGATTCCCAGCTGGTACCGAGGGTATTTTTCCCGAAAGTGGGACCACCCAGACGGTCATCAGGGTTTGGTTGATAGGGCTTGACTTAGGTTTAAATGTTTCCACACCCTCATACTCACTATCACCCTCATCTCATCTCAATGGGACATGGGAAGAGCCTCCACGGAAAGAATGTACGGTTAGTACATTCGGGCGTCCCTTGGGCAACGGTACGTTAGTACTGGATAATCTTTCCACTACTGGGCTACGAGTGACGTAACCCAGACGTGCAATATTATATTATTAGAGTTTATGACTCTAATCCAGTGTATTTCAACTGATGTGCCGCGAAAGTTTGGGAGAAGGTTGAAAAGAATCGAAAAAACAACTGATGGGTAAAAATAAATATTTTGAAAATCATGGTCAAAACTATTTTTAAAACTAGTGCAGTGATTATAATTTTAGCTATTTAACTTTTAAACACACTCTTAGTACTAAGTTTTTTTTTAAGATAAATTGTTCCCTTAAAAAAACCTGACGGTGTGACAACATATTTAGCGCATTGTTTGTTAAGTGTGCCGTGAGTTGAATAAAGGTTGAAAATCGCTGCAGTTTAATCGGTAAAGGTAAGCTACCTTTAATTTCTAACAGTGTGTAAATTTTTTAGTTTCCTAAATGAATAATGAAGTACCTACTAAAATTCAGGATTAATAACATTTTACCAAATACTTTTAATGTTACTGTTTCTTTCAAAGTTTATAGTAAAAATTTACGAACTTGAAAACTTGAAATAATATTTTGCATGCGGCCATTTCTTTCGAAGTGGTTGCTCTTTAAAACTTTTAAGTTCTCTCACATAAAATAAATCTAGATTTTTTTATTTACATTATTATTGAATACGGTTAGAATAAAAGTTACTCTAAGTCTGGAATAAACGTCAAAAAATGAAGAAATGCAATTTAGATGTAGAGAAGTAAAAAACTGTCAATTAGATTGCTCAATAAGTTTGTTTGTTATTTACTTTTATTCATTATATTCAATATAATGACAGGCTCATTAAAAATTAAAAACCCCCATAATTTAATCTTCTCGGTCCCAACATCATTTTAGTGCTTTCTAGTTTATTTGGTTCATTTGCTAGCATGTTTTTTTGATTTTATATTAACATTTATTCACGATATTTAACTTACACTTTCTGAGCCGACTGATTATATCAGCACTCGACGTATAAATTAACTTATAACTAGAACAGACAAAACACTCAGCCCCCAGCCATTTATTCATCGCTGTAAAAGGGAAAACTCATATTTCATCAATGATATCTTTTTTAGACCCTACCAGGAATCGAGTCCGGACCCTTAGCTCAGAAATTGGACACGCTACCTATAGAGCTAAGGTCTCGGACTATATAGATCAAATATAGACAAGGACAGCGAGAAAGGCTATGTAGATAAGTTTTCCGAGAGTTAGTGAATATATTAAAAGCAGATATAGGATAAGGAAAGAAAAAAATAGAGACAGGTTAAAGGTTATACTGTTACAAGAGATGCCGAAGAAGAAAAGGTTGCAGTGGTTAGGGCATCTGAAGAGAATGGAGTAGGACAGAATGCCTAAGAAAGCTTTATAGATTAAGGCAATGGGTAGAAGATCAATTGGAAAATGACATATTAATGGAGGAGAGTGTCTAAGAAAGAGCTACAGAGTAAGGAGAAGACTAGGAGAACTATTGGAATATGATATAATAATGGAGGAGAGAATGTCTAAGGAAGAGCTACAGTGTAATGAGAAGGGTAGAAGACCTATTGGAAGACCACAGAGGAGATGGATGGGCCAAGCGCAGAAGGACATGTAGGCTAGAGTTGAGGTCTGGACACACTTGGTGGAAGGAGAATCTTGGAGAGGTCGACAGGAATGGAAGAAGAGATGCCAGACGACCCGTAGCAGTGGAAACATTCAGTTATAATGATTTCATTGTATCAAATAAATATTCTACTTTGGAGAAAATTGGGAAAGGTAGGTCCTAAAAAGATAACAATTAGTTGTAATTCTAAATACAAAACAAATGTTTCCATAAACACTGAAAACCTAGTTGAAAGCATGGTTCATCCTTTGTTGGTTTATCATCGATTATTTTTTATTGCTGTTTATGACTATACTGAAATTATTATATTTATATATTATTCTCACCGCGTCTTACTACCCGCTCGGGTTACACGCACTTAGGTTAATCTGTAATGGTAGGGTGATTGTGAGATGGAATGGGAGACCTACAGTTTAACGTAGGGTCCGAACCACGGTTGAGGACTGGCATTCTACACATTCACAAGTTGTGATCAATACACGTATTGTCAGATGTGGAGGAAGGGTTTGGCAATCAGGTAAATCTGTGCTGGGACCGAGGATTGAACCCCGGACTCCCAACGCAGAAGCATGACACCTTACCCCAAACCACCAGTTCACCGACTATACTTAAAGCATTGTCTCACTACTAGTGAGTCATATATAATATTTATATAAATAATCTATAATTTTTTTAAAAAATATGTAAAACTATCTATCTTAATTTTTGTTGTCAGATTTTAAAATCCATCTTTGATTAATTTTAAATCAAATTAAATAGAAACATTATTTATCAGTGATATTTGCACTTTCTTACTTCATATGAGCATTAAAAAGTAATCACTTTGTCGGAAATAACTAATTCAGAAACTGGAGACCTGGAAAGGATGAATACTTCGACTGCAAAGTTGAATAAAGTTGCGTTTAGTTTGATTAAAAAATAAATTTAGTTTTTTTTTAAACTGACAACACACATTACTATTTTTTAATAACAGTCACTATATGAATTAGAACTATTTACGTGTTCTGAGTCTTACTACCCGTCGGGTTTATCTGAATACAGTCAACTCTCGATTCTACGACCTTTCACGGTTCCCTGGAAAAGGGTCGTTATTTCGAAGGGGTCGTTATTGGAAT